>CM052127.1:13904847-13971245 GCA_028454245.1 Halictus quadricinctus
GACGGATGCAGTAAATTATGCAATGCATTTACGGCGGAGCCCGAAAGTATCGCGTGAAAGAGAAACATACACGCCCATCGTCGTCGTCGTCGTCGTCGTCGTCGCGTCCTTTCGTTTTCTTCGGTCGTCCGTCTCGTTGTGGATTTTAGGGTGTGCCCACACAGAGCCGGGCAATAACGAACGCTTGATATGCATGCCCCGTCCGGCGAAGGTATTCTTACGTGCGCGGCGTGGTCTGCATAATGCTGGGTGTAATATAATGCACCCATGCCGGTCAGAGCCCAGCCGGAGCCCAAGCCGTGGTGGAGGCATCGCATGACGTCTCCAGGAAAGCGTGTTTTCGATAGCGGAGTCGCTCGCCTTGGAACAAAATTCCTCTTTGTCCACCTCGAATCCGGCACGCGATTTTTCATTGGCCTACGGACACGTTCGCGCACGCGATCCCCCCGTCAAATCTCATAGCCTGGGACTAGGGGTATGTATACACCTTGGGGCGTCGAATTTAAATAGAAACGATCATCCGCCGTGATCCCTTCGAGCGGTCAGCTTTATTTGTTCGATTCCACTAGCCACCGCTTCACACCAATCAAGACGTCCGCTGTCAGACTACATTTTTTGCACCCTTGTCCCGGCAGGGAGCGCATTTTGCTTTCGTTGGGAGCTGCGGTGCTAATGCGTCGGCTCACGATTTCCCCTAAAAATTCTGTGAATTAGACGATAATTTAGTAGAGCCAGCTTACATTGCACTGTGAACGCTGGAACAAGTCTGTAGAAGGCAACGGAGCCAGGGAGCCACGCCCCCTCGGGCCTAGCCACGCCCACGTTACACAGAAACTGCGAAATAAGGACTGCGCTTGCTGTATCAATAGTTTTATCTTCGTTTGACGATGAGTGCGTCAAGGGACTCTCCCAGGAAGTAGTCCGGACTGCTCTTGGTTTAAACAAGATGCTTGCTGCTCGTGTGTAATCCACACATACTGGCGACTATCCAATATATTAACGAAAAGGTTAGAATTTAGAATAGAAGATTAGAGGCATTGCTCTGGCCCTGCAAAAATCGAGAGCAACGAAGCCACGCCCACTTGTGGGACCACGCCCCCATACATGAAGAATTGACGGGACCCAAATAATCTCCAATAAAAAGTCCTTTCTTTCTCCAATGCCTAATGCCCCGGAGGGCAATTGAAATTGCTCCCAGGGCAAAGTTTGAATCCCGTCGGAGCCCAGAACATTTCCAGGGTGGTCCAAGCTCGTCACACTCCTCAGCTTTTGTTTTCTAACAGCATAGTCCATGGTGATTTTTAAGGCGCGTCCAACAAAAGCGAACTACGGTGTGAATCGGCGACGCAGGCGTGTATTTTGCGCACGCACACACCCGCGAATCGACAGCCGGCCATCACGATACCTCTGGCACGGTATGCATAATACGACCGGTAACATAATGCGTCTATTGTTAGAAGGGAAGTCTCTCTCTCTCCCTTTCTCTGTCTCTTTCTCTTTCCCCGGTTATTTACCCGCGGGTAAATAGGCGACGAGTACATAGGCGGCCCGGGTACATAGAAAACGTTTTAATACTCATTTGCATGCATTCAACCGGCGTGCACGGCGCTTATACACGGTGTTTATAGAGTCGACGTCTGGCCGAACGTCTCTCTGAATACCATTTACTTTTTCTCCATCTATTCCTTTCTTCGTGCCGGGACACAGGCAAGCATGATTTATGGTTGTTTGTCCAAGCGGCCGGCAAAAATTTCGAGACACTCCAACGATTTTTCGTATTTAAGCCCTTGCACTATGATTTATCTTATAGTTGTGGAGATCGTTAGTTTTTTGTTACGCGAAACCACCTGGGAGAGTGGGAACATTTGACTATGGAATTTTCTTTATTTTATTTCTAAGCGATTGTTTGGAAGATTGAATCGTTTATCACGAGTCTGACACGTTATTACAGACAAACTAATCCGGTCACGTTTACCACGACATTCGGAATGAATATTTAACACCACAATGGAAAAGCACGTGTCCCGATCGGTCGTTGACTGCTTATCGTTGTTACATGTTATTTTTCTGTTATGATCCTCGCACGTAAACGGATCATGGAAGATTACAAATAATATGTCAGAGATTGGGTAATCTACCGAAAACCCGGATCGGCTTTTATCGAGACGGTTGATAGTGCGGAATATAGTCTGCCGTAGATTAGATAATACTTCAGCGAGCAGAATACACAAATATTGTGACCAAAACTTTGGCCCCCATCCTAGTTGATGAGTCATAGTTGTGCCACTTGTTTGTCGAATCGATGAACTCGGCAAAATAAAGACCTCATTTTATACTAATATGTGCGATGTTAAGATTGTGGAATGTTACGCTAAAATTGTCTGCATTAGTAGATGTTATCGTATAAGAGGTCGATCATAAATGAAACGTATTTATCACGACGTACATTCATTACATATGCATGTAAATAGGCATTAAATTTGTGCATGTATCGTTAAAATAAAATATGCGAAATGTATGCAATATGCAAAATATGCAAAATAAAATCGTCCTAATGACGAAACGTATTTCTATCCGGGTCTCATAACTTTACCTACTTTCTGTGAAGATATGCGTTTGCATAAACATGTCTAGTAATTAATTCCTAATTCTTCAACGATATCTCCAGTAATGTAATATAATAGTTTTTCTTCGGATTGTTAACCTCTTAAGCACTGTACGCCACTATAGTGGCTTCCGTAGAAAAACAGCAGTTTGAACGATACGCCACTATAGTGGCTTCCGTGGAACGCATCAGTTGGAACGGTACGGACCACTATAGTGGCTTTTGTGCCTTCCGCGGCCAAGCGCGCCGTCCCTGGGAGTCACAATTGCGGACGAGCGTGCCGTACCTGGAAAATGGAGTTGCGGACAATTGCGCCGAGAGGTTAAATATGCTTTATTTAACTTTATTTCGCAGAGAATCAAGACAAAATATAGCTCAATTTGTAGCCGGAGATATTTTTTAGCGCGCGCTACTCTCGATTTCATCCAGAAAACTCATCCAATGGCATAAAAATACTCGGACTCCACGGCATGCACATCGTCAATTTTTGGCCTACTTCTAACGCTTATATTACCAAATATCTGCATAATCTCGTCAGCTCGTAACCAGCGCGCGTTAGATTGAACCTTCCTCTTTCGAATGAGCCCTTTCCCAACGAAAAATATTCTCATACAAGGACGAAAAGTTAAGGCACGTAAAACCATTTGTCCTCTATTTTTGTCGGTAACGTGGTCACTCTACCTTATCGCGAACCTACGGAGTCTTGATAAAGTGTCAAGGGTTAAGAAGGTAATGAATTCTTTCTGAAAAGCGACTCGAAGTGACACGTCATCCCCAGTTAGAAAGTTACTTGCTCTCTTTACCATACCAAGAAGAAAGCACGTTGAACGATCAAAGTCCGACTCGAAAAAGTTTTTCCAAAGAGGAAATCGACGAACGACGGGGCCGACAACGATACTAGCTCGCGAAGCGGATTGCATAAGGCAACAAAGGAGGTTCTAGAAAGTGACAAAAGGCCTCTTGGCAAGAAGATTCTCACGGCTCCGATCAGAGAGAGATTGCTGCGAGGCGTACGATGCTGAGAGACCGGCTGGTGCACCATGCTACACGTGTTTCAGCTGTATAATTAAGGAAACTAACGTGACACGATCGGAGATAGCACTCGTCCATTACTGGCGCGGACTCGTTGTCCGCAGAAGAAACCCGCGGCCAGCATTAAAACAAACTTCTTCGTTCCGTTGGTCGCGTCACTCCCTTCGACAGTCATAATATCTATTTCCTCGTCCTTGCACCCGTCCGCGAAGCCCTAAAGATCCGTCGCACAGGTGTACTGCGCGCGCGCAAACACAGGTAAACGAGGGGAAACGATCGTGTTATTCGTCTTGCCGGTCGCGAACGATCGATGAATACGATATATCTGGTAAAGCGATATCGTAACGCGGAGACTCAGTTGCTCGAACAATCGCGTATAAAACGGCAATAACGACGTCGATAGACATCCGAGACTCTCGCTGACAATCGAGCATCGATATCCGCCGCGGCGGACAAACGATGGAATTTTCATTTATCGATCGTCGAATCGATATCGGCGTCGGATTATTCGTGTTTCGCCGCTTCACCCCCCCCGGCGGCAAGTTTCCCCGCAACCTCATCAAAAGTAATATCTTTTTGCGAGCATAGTTGGAACGGTTTTAATTAGACAAATTTTTTGATACTAGACCGTATTTTTTCTTTTTTTGAGTTGGAACAATTAATTTACTGCAGAAGGAATTTTAAAGAAATTGCAAAGGAAAGTTGTTTTTTAGACCTATTTTTATGTGGGCCTATATTGAAAATTTTAAAACTACGTTTCGTAGTCAATTCTCTGGAGTACTATTTTAATGTTGGAATGTCAAATGTTTAACACTAAACATGCCAGCGCCGGTCAAAATGGCCGGTTCCAGATTTGTTATTTTACAATTACTGAAATTATAAAGATAACTTCGTGGAAATGATTAAATGAATATTAATATGTCGCCCAAGCCTGGATGATAAACATATCACTGCTCGGGATTATCTCCTGTACGATACAAGACTCTGACAAGACCCGTGTTGTTGACATATATCGAAAACTCACTGTATTTAGTAGAGCAAGTATTATAATACGAACCGCAGCAAATCCAAATAAATTCGTTCCCGTCATTTTACAAGAGAACATATATTGCTTTTAAAGCTCGGTAGGTTTAGTGTTAAAGTAGTAACGGATAAAAATAATTAAAACAAAGAAAAGATTGTCGACTTTCGGCCATGATTTCGGTGAAACTTGCTCTGGCTCTCTCTCTTTCTTTCTGGTTAATAATGATGTTTTCAGCGACCGCGCGACCGTGTAATTTAATTGAACCGTACTTTCCTCTTCTCTTCCTCGGCATTAACTTCGTTAATAGTTGCCCGGTTCTTGTACCGTCACACTTATAATCGCTCCGTTGACAACCGCGCAGGAACTCGCTTACCGGTGCGCCTTATAAAACCGGATTACCCTTTTTCTGTTTATCGCGCGGTCCCATAATTATGTAATTACTGTTTTTTCTTTCTCTGTCAGCGGTTCAATGGCTCCTCTCCGACGGCACCGGCCGTCACGTCCGCGCTCTCGTACCGTTACAGATGCTTCCGGTCCACCTCTATACAATTAGGGAATTAAGTCAATCACGGCGCCACTTAGCAAAACACATACGACAACCGGGCAGCCGATTTCAACGCCGCTTGAAATCAATTACAAAAACCTCGCGCTTCGTCCTGACAGACTCCCTTTCGACTTGACATCTCACGTCTGAAAAAAACCACTCACGATTCTTTACACTTACCTGCTCCCCGATGCACCTGACAATCTCCTTTCTTCGCACCGGGAACCTTCTTCAGAGTCATACTAAATTTATATGCATTTATCATGAAAATTGACGGATGAAGACCGTACAGTAGAAGTGAGGACATTAGATTTATGAGATAAATAAATTGTTAGGTTACTATAAAATTTTGCAGGCACGTATGCGTGTACTTCGAGACAACACACTATAATTTTGATAGGATTGAAACAGTAGATTCAAGAATGTATCTATCTAATTTTTACGTACATTCTTTAAAAATATGCGTTTGCGTAAACATCCGCAGTCTAGTGATGATTTCCTAATTCTTCAACGGTATCCCCAGTAATGTAATATAATAGTTTTTCTTCAGATTGTTAACCTATTAGCACTGTACGCCACTATAGTGGTTTCCATGGAAAGCATCAGTTTGATAATAATAATTATATGGCGAATGTGATACGACACGTTTAGACTGGTGTTTACAGTTTTCCTCCTATTTGAAAGTTAGTTGGCACGCCTAAGTCAAAATGAGACCACTTAGTGCAGATAAAAGAAACAAGAATAAAGAAAACCTATGGTAGTGTGTGAACTTCTTCAAGAAACGGTAGGCCGCAACTTGTTTCTGACAGAGCTGCGCGTGAAATTGCGCATCGTCTTAGGTCTGAGAGTCATAAAACTCCAAAAATCGCGGCTCAAGACTTGCTCAAAGATGCAAGTGAATGGACCATTCGCCGCTCCTTAAAGCGCAGGCTAGAAGCAGTACAAAAAAGTAAAGGAAAATGGAGAAAATATTAATTGAAAGCTTTATTTCGACGAGCACAATTAAAACTGTAAAAATTGTCTTCAGTCCCTATTTTCGATAAATATTCCGTACATTCTTAATATTAACGAAACTAAACTGCTGTGTTTTGTTTATCCTATTCACTTTGTAATTATTAGTACCTAGTCTTTATCATTCAATTGAAAAATAGGTTGTATTATCATATTGTGTTTACACTTTTGCTGGTCACTGTATATCGAGAATTCTCTAACATCTCGACCTTGTGCCATCGAATCGATGTCGGAAAGTTGTATGTAAAGCGAATATCGATATTAATTTGCAGCTTCGTCCAAGAATTCGCCTCGCCGCCCGCCGACGGGATCACGCTGCTGTTGGAGACCCTCCGGGGTGTGCAGCTTGCTCAAAGTTCTCCACCCTCTTCCGGTCACACGGGTCCGCGTGTCGGCACCAGAAGAGCAGCTCTGGACGAGCTGGGATGCGTCGAGTGTCTGGCTGCGTGCGCCGAGAGATGCACCGATGCGCCGAGACTGCTGGTGCAGGCGCAGCCCGGTCTTCTCGCGTTGGCAGTCTGTCTGACCAGTAGCTTGAACCGGTCTCGGGTTCTAGCTCTACAGGTAACAATCGTCACTTCCGTTCTCCGAGTGCCGCGGTACTGTTAATCAAAAAAGAAACTCGTCGTCGTCCGAGAACGAATCTCGCCTATGCTCTCGGATTATGTTCCTTAGGAGAGAGAGAGAGAGAGAGAGAGAGAGCGCCTTTGCTGGCAACGTCGGTGAAACGCTTTTCTCCTGCGTGTTATCGCACTTTTATCCGTCGCGCATCAGCTTTAGTAGATCCGCGAAGATAGACGATCGTGTCCCATCGCCGGACTAGATCCAACACGCATTTTATTTTAACGCCGCTAAACCGATTATATCTGTAGCACCAGTACGTACACCTTGGCCGGTCGTCTTATCGAGGCGCCATCGCTTCCTCGTCATTCATAATAATGTTAATGCCGCGTACACGCATGACATAACACTCCGGAGAGCGATTAACAATTAGCTGTTGCTGCGACGGGATCCCGAGAGACGAGATTGTCGGATTTAGATGAATTAGGTAGATCTCGTTTGTAATAATTAGACTGGCGGACAGATTTATGCAAATCTTAAATTTCATGGATCATTTTAGAAAAACCAGGATGAGGGCGGATATCTTTTTCAAGGAAACACAAGTTCGAGCAGAATTGTTTAAAAACGGAGAAGCCTGTACTATCGAGAAACATCCTCGATTCCGAAATTTCCATTCAAGGTTGTTTATCTATTCTTCGGACTGCCATTTGATTCAGAAATTTTGTATTTGTTCTACGGATTCCCGCTTTATTTTTGTATCTGTGACAAATTCTCGAGGATGTATGAGTGCTCCCTTGAATTTCAATTTTTTCGGAGAGGGGTCCGACCGAGCAATCGTTCGTTTGAATCGGGGGTAATATCACTGTGTTTGATTATGTTCGTGGAAAGGTAACTTGTTATTTCGACCTTCGTCAACGGTGCTCGGGCGGACGTCGCATGATTTCCCGACTCGTATTTTCGAACTGTAAACAGAACGGTTAATTTAAAAAGAGTCGTCGAAACGATTCGGGTCTTACAGTGGGGTCTTATAGTGGGTCAGTCTCGGTGTTTGTCGATCGTATCCCGGTCATCTCTGACCCATTGAGAGGCTCGTAAACTCGGGGGTCCAGCGAGCAGGGTCCGCTCGATGGCCTCCGGGCCCCGTTATTTCGAGAGTGTCCGTCCTCGGAACCAGTTTTTATCATCTATCCGAACGTTATTCGGCCAGGTTCATTTGCAAACTCATGCAACGTGGCCTCTCATCTCTTCTCTCTCTCTCTCTCTTCTCTCTCTCTTTCCTCTCACTCGTTTCCCATTTACCTGCGAGGAAGCGCAGGCGAGCATCGCGGTTACGATCAGAGACGTTGACTAACCGAACTGGGGTAATTACTTCCACGGCACGTGATCACAGAAACCTGCCAGTCTCGAAGGGGGATATAATGAGAATAAAGAGATCGTTATCCTCGCCCCCCAGCCGCCGGGGGAACTGTTGAAGGGCATTAACTGCCGGCCGGAGACCGCCATGAAAATATCCTCCTCCTACTGGCTCCCATCCTCTAAGTAACTCCTGCACACGAATTCATTATTGTGTTCCAGCTACTGACCAAGGTCTGCCAGGCTCCGGGTGGCCACGCAGCTGTCTCCGAAGCGGTCTCCACTTTGAGGCTCAAGTACGGCGAGGGTGGACGATTCCGATTCCTCGCCGGCGCCCTCCTGGCTCCCAGAGCGGCCATTGCGCTGAGAGTCGCAGGAGTCTCCTTTCTGAACGCTTTCCTAAAGTCTGCACCGCGCACGCAGACCAGGCTATACATTCAGGTGAGTCGAACTATGCCTCTAAATCCATTGGAACCACCTTTACGTCAAAGGATTCATTCAACTCCCACTCCACTCTGTCCTCTGACAACTTTTATTGAGAATGAGTCCTGTACAGGGTGTACCACGCAACTGGAACAGGCTGTAGCTCCTAAACGGTTGGGAATAAAGGAAAAAGTTGAATTTTATGCACTTTTGTGCATCGGACACCTACATTTTTGACTGCACCAATCGATGCAGTTTGTTGTGCTCCTCATAAAAGTACTGGCATACTTATGCCCTAAACTTATTCGTTAAGACGTTATCGAAGATAAAAGTTCACTGAATTATTTCGGTCTCGGCAAGTGTTCCGGAGTACCATTATCGTTAGGTTATCCTAATGTTATCCATTAGAATGTATTACAATGTTTCTAAACATGGAGCGTCTGCTAATACTAGTAAGATTAAGATTTCCATCAGTAATCATTTAGTTTCAAAATGAACTTACGAATAGCGAATTAGTTGATACGTTCATTTTGCTTTGAAAATGCAACTGAAAATGGTACTGAGACTGCAAGGCTGTATCGAGAAACATATACCAATCGGTAACAACCCAACCGTTTAGGAGGTACAGCCTGTTCCAGATACGTGGGACACCCTGTATAACATACTAACAAATTCTTGCCTTGAAAGACGACCGTGTGTCCACTGTCCCTGACCATTTCCCGTTGGAACAGCATCATTCCCTGGAACCTAGAAAATGCCTTCTCGAAGTCAGAACTACCCCGAAGAACGTCCTGAAAGGTCTAGAAGCTCGGTTGAAACGCGAAGCAACCGAGCTTGTCCTTGTCGCTTGTCCTAACAGTCGGTTTCTTTGCGGCAGGCCGAAGCCTGCGAAGCTGGCCTAGAGCCGCAGGTCCTTCAAGAATGGCTGAAAGAGCTGGACGGCAGAGAGGAGGACGCCCTGAACGAGCTTCTGCACAAGGAGGTGCAGAAGTGGACGCACAACTGCGTCGACGTGGACGCGCTGCAGCGGCGAGTGGTACGGGCCGAGGAAACTTGTAGAATTCTCAGCAAAAAGGTATCGGCCCTGCAGGCGGAGCTGCAGCAGCTCCAAGTGGAGAAGCTGAACAACTACAACCTGGAGGACCGTGAGAAGGTGACGGTGCTCGGGCCTAATCAGTCGCCGAAGGTGTCCTCGAACGCCGAGGACGAGGGGATCAGCTCCTCGGAGAGATCCAGCAGCCCGGAGAACGGCAAGCATCAGCTTCGGGGTCACCAGAAGCATAGTTCGTCGCCGGACAACGATCAGGAGACGACCATCGACGACGTGATCGAGGAGCTGAGGATCATCGTGAAGGACGCCGAGCAGGAGTTCGGCGACAAGAGTCGCGAGGAGAAGGAACGAATGGTGCAGACCGGTTCGAAGGACTCCGTGTACAAAAGCTCGGAGTCCTACTTGCTGGACAGGGTGCTGAAGAGGGACCAACAGTCCGACGGAAAGCTGCCGAAGCTGTCGAACGCCGGCTCCACCGTCTCGCAGAGCGTGATGAAGGGCGAACAGGTGACCTACTTCGGCAACGAACGAGACTACAGCACCGACTCGGGCAGCCAGAGACGACCGAACAACCCTGACGCGAGGAGGATCTCGAAATCCTCCGTCGAGGGCAGCGTGAAGATCGTGATCAAAGGACCGGACATAGAGGACGCCATTGTCCCGACCATCCTGCACCCTCAACCACCGAGAAGATCGCCGCCATGTTTGTCCAGCATCCTGGCGGTGAGACACTGTGACTTCCCGGACCACGAGGAGACCTACAACTCCCACGACGAAGAGATCGAGGAGGAAACTTTAGGGGACGGCAGCGATTCCTTGCTGAGTGCCTCCAGGCTGAAGTACAACGGGAAGAGTCAGACTTACGAGGAGCAGATCAGGAGCAACACCGATCCTAATCATTTTCAGAAGCAGTCGAGGAACACGGACGACGAGCAGGACGGAAAATTGAAAAAGAGCTTCGATGATCTCCGTCACTTCGAGGACGAGAAGGACAAGAAGACGATCCGGAATTACGAGAGCTCCTGCAGGTCGAAGAACGAGTCCAAGCCGAGGCAGGATGGGTTCGTGCAGAGGCACAACTCGAAGTACAGGAGCGAAGTGGAAAAGAGGAAGCTGCTCCGAAGGTCGACCAGCCACGACTACCTCGAGTCCAGCGCTTCCAGTCCAAGGTCGAGGAGGTCGGGAAGGAGCCGGGTCGAGAGCCACATCAGGAAGTTCGAGAGCCTGAACTCGTTCGACGAGCACCGGAGCCTGCAGAGCTACGGGAGGCCGGGCAGCTCCGAGAACCTGAGCAAGCAGGAGCACCAGTTCTTCGAGGACAGCTCGAGGAACAGGATGCGCAGGTCCGAGTCCTTCCATCAAGTGTCCCACGTGGCCAAGAAGGAGCAGTGCTCGTCCAGAGGTGGCAGCGACAGCGGACTCTTCTACGTGACCGACTTCAATCTGGAACCTTTGCTGACCCGAAGACCTCGGTCGATCGAGGCTCCGAAATCCCCGAGCTTGTTGACCAAGTCGCTGGACAGAATCGACGAGGGTCTCGACTCGATGGTCGACATAGTGATCACGGAGGAGAAGAGCCAATGGAGCGCGGCGGCCGACAAGCATCAGAAAAAGAAGACGAGGGACGAGAGACAGCTGATCAGGTCCAAGTCCAGCCGACTCGACGACTCGAGAAACTACGAGGAGACCAAGAGCAGAAAGGGAAGCAAACATCTGAAGAACGATGAGTTTTATAACGTGAGCGGGAATAATAAACAATTGAGGAGCGACGAGCTCTACGAGGAGCAGAGGAACCGCGAGTGGAACTGTCAAAACGAATTGAATTCCGCCAAGAGGAACGAATTGGATTTTGATTGCGCATCGACGATCATCGGCAAGAACGGGCCCAGGCATGGCTCGTCGACGTTCGGCCAACAGGAAAACATGGCGAACAGATTCCGGCCAAACGATTCCGGGATATTCGCCGGGCGAACTTACGACACTTTCGGTCTCGGAAAGAATCGGTTCAATGCTGGCAAATACTCCGGAAACCAGCAGATCAAGGAGAGCCCCGTTGGAAGGAGAAACACGACCTCGTCGGCGACCGGAAACCGCGGAAAAGTGACCGACGTAGTGTCCGGACTCTACTGAAAGTAGGTCCCCACTGAGGTTCAATGTAGATTTCGAATGATGAGATAACTAGAGATATTTTTGTATATACGATTCGGATGCGAAAGCTTTATGAACGACATTCGTTCAGCTCTGTTTAAATATCCGCGTTGGCTTATCGTGTACCGAGAAAAAATAGAATGCACACTCCCGGACAAAATGATATCACATGCGTGCTATCTTTAATTTCTCGAAGATCACTTAGAATTTTTGTATGTAACACATAATATCATAATTGTTATGACGCACAGAGACGAAACCTCTTTGTAAATAAGGTTAACCTCGCCAGCTTTATGTATACATATATTTCCACAAAAAAGAAAGTTACATAATAATTAACAGTAAATTAATAATGGATATATCCGCCTTTATTTTCTACTACTTCGAGCATCCGATTTAGTAAGGATTTATATAGCTTTTTAATTGTATCTTGCAACAAATTACCCCATTTTACCTTAATAGCTTCTTTTAATTGTTGAATATTATCGTACTGTTTTCCATTCTTATATACAGCTCGTGCGATTTCTTCCCAAGAATTTTCAATAATATTCAGGTGCGGGGAGTGTACAGGCCATGGCATAACTGATACATTTTCTCTTTGAAAAAATTGTTCTACGATTTTAGCTCGGTGAATGGCAGCATTGTCATGTTGAAAAATGAATTTACCTTTGGTAATTCGTTGTGCATGTTCGTTAATTTGTTGCGAGATTAGATTTATATATTTCTGACTATTCATTTTTTCTTCAAGAAACTGTACATCTGTTTTACCTTTGTATCGAATTCCGACCCAGATCATCACACCAACCCCACCCATTTGTCTTCGTTTTTTCACAATTCTTTCTTTTCTTAAGTCGTGGTAATAGAATGAAAATCCATCTCTACCGTCCATATTGAACTTCTTTTCGTCCGAAAATAAAATATTGTCTCCATTTCTTCTTCCAGTGAATACGTTCTTTTGCAAATATTAATCACCGCTCCTTATGACGTTTTGTTAACGGAGGTTTTTGCTCCATTGTCAATCAATTTCAGTTTCACTTCATTTTTTTTCCGCGACCCGTGTCGACGTTTAACTTTAAAACTTGACACTTGCTATTAACTGCTTGGCAACTCGCAAACTATTGAAAGATATCAACACAAAGCACAAGTGTGCTATCATTTCGCCCTAAGCATTTGTATATTTCTTCTGCTTGCTGAGAAAGCTAGCGAGGTCAACCTTATTTACTAACATGTTTCGTCTCTCCAGATCGTAACAATTATGACATTATGTACTACATACAGAAATACTAAGTAATTTTCAAGAAATTAAAGATAGCACGCATGTGCTATCATTTTGTCCGGAGCTGTATATCGTTCAATTCGCTCCACTTATCGGAACGGAGAGTACGCTAATCGAGCCCGATGCTTCGAAGTATTATAAACAATGGAGGTGGCCAATGTACGGGGTGACCTTTAAAATAAATGATATTTTCGTTCTGTAATTTAATATGAAAATCAGCTGCTCCATTGCTTCAACCGAGCACGTCCTGATTTATCATGCATTTATTATCGAGCGCGTCACGATGAATTTGCTCTACTGCGGAAAGAACTATGATTCTATTTATAGGCTTCGTTACTCTTCACGAGAGATATCGGCGGATTTTGAAGAATCGATTAATTAATTAACTATTTTTGGAGTCACCCTGTATACGCGACGTTTCCGATAACTATGAACGTGTAACCGTTCGCATTACGATGATAGGTGTTCGGTGATGGAGTGTCACACTATTTGACGAATTGTGCAATATTATTTTTCACCAGACGCAATTACAGACCTGTGTAATTATATCGAGGTCCGAGCGAACACTGTAATTTATAAACGGCCCGACGAAAGAAGAGTGTACAAAGTATACGGGAGGAGGCGGCAATGAAATCAATCTACGAGTTATCATCGTTGTAATAATCATTATCGATATGTTCAAGCTCTCTTCTAACTTATTCATAACTAATGTATTCGCGAAACGAGTCTGTAATTATTTTCTTCAAAGCAAATAAAAGCTGTTACCCTTATCTCCACGAGGGAAATAACATTCGAACCCATTCGAATAAACTGAAATTATACCACAGTATTTATTTCCAATGAACACAACAAATATATAGAAAAACAAGAGATACAACAATTATAGGATTTATGTACACAAAAATATACATATACATATTTACAGTTTTTTTCTTTTCTCGCTCTCTACCGTTCATTGATAATGATAAAATCTGACGCTTCTAGTAACTTGCGTTGAATAAATATTTGTCATTTCGCAGCAACGAACACCAAGTTACTTAATACTGTAAAACATTCGAATAAAATTCTACAAAGAAGACGCACTTCGTTCCATCTAAGGCACAAGGAAAATATTCGGTCGATAGAAAAATATTCAATTCAACCTTTCGGATATAACAACACTGTGCCGCCTCTCGTTTCCTAACTAGCTGTAGCATGCAACAGGGTGGTCGTCACTTCGCTGAGCTCCTGACACGAGCGTCCATTGCGATGGATCACTTCCGGGCTGCCCAGCATCAAAGGTTCGTGCGATTTGTCGCGCGCGATCTCCAGAAGTTGCTGCGACGTTTTCTCTGAAAAATAGCTCCAAAATGAAAATACAGAGATATTAAGTCAGCGCAAAAAATCGTGCCCGATTGTATTTTAATATGAAATTGGGGCGCGAACTTTTTGCACTGACCTAGCACATATGCGATAACGTACAATAGAATAATCAGTCTTTAAACCTTGGTGCGTTGACAGCAAGTACGACAATTCCTCTTGGGTGGAAATATATTGGAACTCTTCCCCGCATGTTCCTTTGAACACTGCAATCACATCTGACCGAGGATTATAAAAGTACAGGCCCTGTTTCCGATTGTTAAACTCGTTTATCAGTGTTGCGATCCCCTACGGAGAAAGAACAATGTAACATTGATGTCTCCAAAATTTTTCTAACAGCAACATTTACTTTAGCAGCTGTGAAATCCGCTCCCAAGACGTATCTGCAGTCAACGACAACGGGGACTTGACAGGAGCCCTGTTTTATTCCCGCTTTGCCAACTGATTTTTTAATAAAATCGACAGCGGGGAAGTAGAGGCTGTTCCCAGGCGTTACCAGGAGGTACTCGGCTCCGGAAGTAGTCTGAAAATGAACTCATTTTCGTTGTAAATGCATAAAATCTAATCTAAATCTAATCAATTATAAAATACTCACGGTGCATTTGTCAACATGTATCGTCGGGCGTGCAGAGGGATACAATAAGAATACGAGATTCGTCCCTACGCCCATCAGTATGCCATACTCCACGCCGACAGTGAGACAGAATAAAAATGTGACAAACATTGGGATCAGATCTTTCTTGCTGGTCTTCCATATCAACTTCACGACTTGATACTCGATCATGTATATCACTGCGCAGATAATAACTGCTGACAGGGAAGCTGGTAAAGCAATACAATATCGTCAGTCCCGTGTCGTCTAAACGCGAGAATATAAATGCAAACAATGGCGTTACCCTTCGGTATGTAGTAAAAGTACGGTGTCAACAAGCTTAGAGCTAATAATATCAATATTCCCGTGTACAGGCCACCCATTGGCGTTTTCACGCAGCTAGCATGATTCACAGCGGACCTGCTAAACGAGCCAGTGACCGGCATCGAGCTTGCACAAGAGCCGAGCACGTTGCAAATGCCTAGGGTGATTAGTTCCTGGGTGGCGTCCACTTTGTCGCCGTTCGCGAAAGCTTTCGCTATCGCCACGTTGCCGAGGACCCCGATTATGGGGACCAGTGCTATGGACGCACCTAATTCCGAGCACATCTCGGCGAAGCCCAGCGTGCGATTCCCGATTTGCGTGGAGAAAGGAGGCAATCGGAAATGTGGAAGACCGGACCTGACGGTGCCCGTGAGAATAAACGGAGAACCGGTCTCCGTTGAGTTGACTTTGTATGCAATAGCCGAGCACACAATGACAATGATAGCGTTTCGAGCCGTGGAGATCAGCCATATTATTTTTGTCAATGTTCTGTGGTACTTGTTCGGCTTCTGGTTGTTACAGCCGAATTTCACTTCTTTCATTTTCTGTGGAATAAAAACGATGCGATTAAAGCGTGCAATAAAAATGAATGAGAGATTAATCGATTAAAATTTGATTGGTTCATTGATGCTTCGAAATCAATGGACCATAAGCATTAATCGTTAATTGCAATTGATAGTTAAATATAGTTCATTGGGAGATAGCAATATAGATTACCCTAAACATTAACAGAACAATGATGCAAGAGAGACTCATCGCAGTATCCCATAGACTAGTCTTATGAATATTTTTAAACACTTTTGTCACAGTGTCTAGAAATCCTTGAGAGGAGATCTTTAGTCCCAGAAGTCCTTTCAGCTGGGAGGCCACAATTATCACGGAAGTGGCGGATGTGAAGCCAACTGTGACTGGTATTGATATGAAATCTATAAGAACTCCTGCAAAATATTGCAAATTAATTAGTAGATTACATCAGAGCCACCGGTTATAATTTTAATAATTTAATGAATAATTGTCACCTAAACGTAGAAAAGCCATTAAAATTTGCAAACAACCACATAGAAATGCAAGCAATATCGCAAAGTCGGCGTTTCTGCCCTGGACGTATTCGTGCGTCATAAGTGCCATTAAAGCAGTTGGTCCAATTGTGATGTCTTTGCATGATCCAAATATTATATACACCATAGCGCCCATAAATGCAGAGTAAAGTCCATACTGCAACGTCATGGTTTTATTAATTTTACTCGACCGTGTTAACATGGAATAATAATAAACAAATTCGAACCTGTGGTTCTAGGCCCGCCAAAGTAGCATAAGCGAGCCCTTGTGGCATCACAGTTAGACCCACGGTAATGCCGGCGATAGCATCGTTCAAAAATTTATCTGAATCGTATGTTGGCAACCAACGAACGATCGGAATCCTCTTCCTAACAAATTTGCTCAATTTGTTCAATTTGTCATCTCTCGACTGCCATTTTCGATCTATCGCGTTCAGGGCCATTGTGGATCGAGAAATATCCACCTTCGAAAAAATGCAGAATATTCTTTCAAACAAAAAATAGTAATTTGAAACGCTGATATCCACTAATAAAAAATACGAAATTATCACGAAAGAAATGGTCAGACATTTTACCAAAAAAAATAACTGTTGAAAATTTTGAACGGGATCATGGACTGATTTTAGAGGCACTTTTAAAGTATTCATGACCATTTTGAAACGAGCGCCATTTTCCGTTACTGCATTTTTATAAGAAAATTAGACCACTTTCGAATGTCGTAAAATAAATAGAACAAATAAATTATGTTTAATTACTATTAATTATAAATAGAATAGATAGAATATTCTTTCAAACAAAAAATGGTAATTTGAAACGCTGATATCCACTAATAAAAAATATGAAATTATCACGAAAGAAATGGTCAGACATTTTACCAAAAAAATAACTGTTGAAAGTTTTGAGCAGGATCATGGACTAATTTTAGAGGCACTTTTAAAGTAGACCATTTTAAAACGAGCGCCTTTTCCTTTGCATTTTTATAAGAAATTTAGACCACTTTCGAATGTCGTAAAATAAATATAAAATAAATAAATAAAACTCGAAGAGTGCCAAGTTAGTGCGAGTTGCGTTAGCACGTGTTCACTATTTGTTAAATAAAACATCTAATCCGTCTATTTCTCTCGAAATAACTTCGTGCGCACTGTGGTCGGTCAAAAGCGCGAAATATTTTTACCTGTGAAAGTCTCGACTTTCACCGTAGCGCCGGAGCTTCTCAACGGGTGCGTTACTCTTTAATTATACTTCGGTGGCATGGATTTAAAAAAAAAGGTAAAAATAAATGATAATACCTGTCTAAATTGACAGCATTCGCTATTCGCGACACGGCGCAGAACTGAAAGAAACCGAAGCCTTTCGGTCGCTTATATACCTAGGTTGAGTGCGAATTTTATCGCACGTTAGTGGAGGAAAAGTCGCGGCTAGCCTTCATACTTTTTGCACGAATCGCGAACAATATACATTCTTCGTGAACAGTAAGGATACATGTACCAGCGGGCAGAAATAATCTGGATACTCCCCTAATTCGATAATTGAAATTACTGGCGAAAACATATTTATCTTTTGGACGATATAAAAAAAAAACGACACCGAAAAAAGAAAGTCAAATGTAATCGTCGGAAGCAAAAAAAAAAATAAGAGCAAAGACCGAAAAGTTGGCGAATTGAAATTCCTCGGTATAATTGCTCGACGTTCTAATTTTTTTCCAACATTCCCGACCCCTTTGGCGAGACAAAAATCGCAATGGGAACACGTGAGTTAGCCAAGTGTGTTAACCTTCGTGTCACTTCGATAATTGCATAATCCGAACGCGTGAAATTCACCAGGTTCAATTTCGCCGGTGTTTTTCAACGACAACGCCGATGTAACGCAGTCCTTTTTGTCGCTTTACGAATCATTGAACACTTGGCCCATTAAAGCACGACATGTTTCCCAACAGACCTTCGGAGGCTCCAGTTTCTGTTAAGCAAATTGATTAAAGGGCCATAGGCTACTTGACCCATTAACGATCGCCGCGTGTGCGACAGTGTGCGTGCACCGAAACAAGAAAAACCAGCACCGTTTCGGACAAGGATTTTTCTTATCCTGCTGCTGGCGATCGAACCTCGGGCACTCACACAATCGTCCCCGTAGGAAATGCACAATCATCTTTTACCGCATAAATACGATAACGAGCTTCCGCTGTTCCGATGCGAAGTATCACATAAAACGAACCATCAATTAGCTCGGAGAATTTCGCCGCTGGTACGTGTCATTTTCTTTACGGAAATATCGATCACGCTCGTCGACTGGCATAACCTGCTGCTACGAGTTAGTACGCTGTTCCGTACTTGTTCGAACTGTTTCATCGAAGGATCGTGAACGAAAATCAAAGACGAGAGAGCCTGGCACTGCCTGGCACGTCGCTCGGGAATGAAGAATCGAATGAATAAACGCGCCTCGACCAGGTTCTCGCCATAAACTGAACTTGGAAACCGGCATTTCGCTGCGGACTGTCCCGAGAGAAAGTGCAGTTCGCACGTTTGTCAACAGAGGGACTGCATTTCCTCGGTGCAGTCGGTAATTTAGAACAAATAAATCCGGTTCGTGGGCTCGGCCTGCCCCGACCAATTACTTCTTTCCAGAATGCCCTATTCGAATTTGATCCAACCGTCCTGATTCTATTTCTTTCCCTTCTATTTCTTTGTTTTAATCCCCCTTCTATCTTCCACTCAGGCTGCACCCCTTATTTAGTTTTTCTGCTTTTGTATCTTTTTTTTATCTTGTACACTTTGTTTTATTATTAATCGTACCTATAGTCTACCATCATATTTTTCGCTTATTCCTAATTTCCTATTTTCGCTTATTTAATTAATATTTTTTCCTTACATCTAGGTTTTTTCAATCTTCTCTTTATCAACTTAGCAGTCCCAGTAATCACGCGGTTTTAATGTTTGTAAAGCTCTTATCTTTCGAATAATTTCTGAACGTAACAGAAAATAAAAAGTAAGTAAATTCTGTGCAGCTAGGATCGATTTATGCAGTGTCTATTCTGAATAAATGAATCCATTAATAGGGTTCCATTATTTTTCAATTCGACCCGTAGAATTTTCGTCTGTTTGCACTTGCGCATCCTCTCGTTCATCAGTATTATGGCGACCTTTATGGTGGTCGGTTGTTCTTAATATCTATATGTTGACCGAGAGAAAGAAACTATTTCTGCGACAGATTTTCAATTAACATTGCCATCGCCGTTAAACGTCTAAACCTACGGTAAACTGGTCAAATTATATTATCATTCTTTTAGATAACCGTACAGTTCTAAGATCGCATGTTGGTCGAATGATGTATTAATTCAATATAAATTGCGTCGTAAATATATATATTTTATTTGTAGTAATAGCTTTCGGTTATTACGTTCGTTCGCTTTGGTTGTGCACTTTAAACACGACTCGATCGAGCACAGTGATCGTTGCGTTGTATTTTCGTTTAATTGTTTGTCGAAACGATCGAAAAATTTCCGACTCGTGGCTGAAGAATTGATATTATTTCGTTTTTAATGTATGCTGTAGGCTCACCATTTTCTGTTTGACAATGTCGTTGTAAATGGTTGTAATCGTTGCTGTTTGGAATCGTGCTTTATATTTTCATATCGTTTCGAGAGATTTCGAACGCGTTTCGTCCGTGCTTTTGATTATATTTTTTCCGTCTATGATAATTTTAAGTAGTTATGTTTTTTTGTTATTAAATGTGCTTAGTTTCTGTAAATGCATTTGTAATAGGTAAAATGGATTCCATTGATAGAGATTTAAAACAGAAAAATGATATAGAGCAGATGGCCGTAATTGGCAAGATGCATAATATGCAGTGGCTGAAAAGTAATTCTCAGTTCTCAGGCCAGTACGTTTATATCTGTTTTATATATATTTTAGTTTACTTTCATTTCATTGCTTTGGTAATCGTTTCTTTTACTGTAAATATTCTAATAAATGTGTGCCATAAAAGATAAGATATTAGAAAATGAATTTGCAAAGGTTATCTCTAATCTTACAAATTAACTTTTCTATTATAGCACAAAAGTATTTCCAGATGGGAATGAATTAGTATGTACTCCAGTAACAAATAAAGCAAGCGAAGGATCAAAAGACAGTACCAATGTTGTGTCGGCTGACGATGCTGCGAACAATCCTCCGTTAGAGAACGATGATTGCGTTATGAATCAGCACATAGATAACAATAATATCATTACAAATAACAATACGCTTGAACCTACTTTAAAAGTCGTTGACCAGGTCGAGGAAAGTATTATGGAGACTGGTTGGAATAAAAATGTTAATATAGCTAGCTCCCTATTGCCAAATTCTCAAGAGATGAAAAAGATGAATACGCAAGAGAATATCATTAATGTTCCTCTGGAGCGTCTCAGACTCGAGGAGGAAGACAAAATTAAATCCAACGAGTCTTGTAATGAATCATCTAATAAATGGTAGGCAGACAACTGTAATCTTAATGATAATGACTTGTTGTTACAATTCATGCGACTTATTATGCGTATAATTAGGGACACTATTCATGGTACGCCTGACTCAACAAAGACAGATAAGCACGACGAAAGTAATCAAATTAATTTGAAGCAATGCCATGATAATAATAACAACAATGCAAAATCTAAAGCTCAAACTGCGCCAGAGTTACAGAAAGGTATGCAAAAATCAACTTCAAAGATTAATGTTAACAAAACTAATGATCAAAAGGTCAGGAGACAACCAGGTGAGACTCAAATGAACTAACACACTAATCACTAGATTGCGGATTTTTATGCAAAATATTAAGACATTATTTCTTTTCTTAACAATCACTATTATATGGGAAAAATACAATAGCATTTTTGAATTCCTTAAATGCGCAAAATCTGCAGTCTAATAATCACCAAATATAATTCTGACATGTCTTTTCTCGCAGGAAATTCGATAAAGGAGTCTTGTACGAAACAGGTTCCCAAAGATCAAGATGATTCATTGCATTCATACAAAAATGAAAAAACCTCCAGTACAGACTCTAGAAAAATCTCTGTACCTGTATCTAAGTATGATAAATGTAATAAAGTGAACGGATATAATAGGCAATTAATTATGGGAAAGGGGACGCAAGTGAAGGAGCAGCAGTTTTATAAGCAAAATTTTTCTACGTATAATGATAGCGGTGACAGAAGGAAATCTATGGAAGGATTCGACGAGAAGAACAGGTCTCAGAGAAGAAGTAATGAGACAGACGAGCCGAAGAAATGTCACAAAGTTCAAATAAATCGCACTCAATCATATAATGTTCAATACAATAGAAACAAACTGTTGGTGAAACCGCAGCAGCAATATTTAAGGGATACAACAAAGGAAGAAGAGAATTCTATTCATCATTCAACTGGTTTCAACGACAACGCTAGTTCAGCTAATTCAGCCGAGAACGGATCGAAGAAAAAATGTGAAACAAGTAAGAAATCGAGCGATCTATTGGGTCAGTGCAAAATTTCGTTCCCGATTATTTATTGTATTTTAGTATGAAATCGGGCACGAACTTTTGCACTGACCTAATACAATTTTCTCAAAAAACGCGAGGAAAACTGTACAAAATTTGTACGTTTCAGAATGCAATACAAACGAAAGACCCATGGGGAAGCCATCCGGTTCTGTACCATGCAGAAGAAGCTATCAAAATTTGTCACACACGAAAACCAGCAGCGACAGAAGTTGGAAAGACGATCAGGGCTGTGCGCAAAAGTTCAAGAAAGATTCTCAAATTTACAGACGTTCTTCGGGCACGTTCCAGCCTTTCCCGAAAGACACGAGCAAAGAGAAGCCAGACAACTATAAGAAAGCTGTTCCTGACAACTCGTCGAAGGATTACAAGGCGAGCCAATCCGAAGGCTCGAGGATAACCGTATGCCCGCTTAAGGCAGTTAATGGTGCTATCAGAAATAAGACTGACACATCCGATTCAACTGTAAATAACCAGCAGTCCACGAGATCATTGAATTCTTGTTCAAACGGTACCAAAGATCCCGCAACCATAAGCGCGCCCGTTCAAATGTCGCAGGAGTCGTCGCACCTGTTGCAAGTCGCCTCTTGCAGTGGAACAGAAGTACAATTCGCAAAGACTGAGCAAGATCACACTAGTAATAATAATAGCGGTAAGACGAGTATCGGTAACTCGGAGGTGAAGTCGGTGAAGTTTTGCGAGAGCATTGAGGAGATCAATACGGCGGTTCACTCGGCGCCATCGTTGCATACTAGTAACATAACCCAGCACCATAAAATTGCTACAAACTCGTATTACTCCGATCTACAATCCACTCCTAGCGTAAGCAACGCTCAACAACAGCTGGAGAGTCACCAGAGTGTACAAACTAAGAGTTACTTCGACAACGGGGCCGCTCAGATGACGAGCTCCGTTCAGAACCCTGAGAGGAACAACATGTATCTGCTGGACATGTCCCACCAGAAGTCGGATCAGCAGAGCAACTGCAACATTGCGATGGGCAACAGTATGTCCTACCACAACGTGTCCCCGGTATACTTGAACCAGTACAATAACGCTCAGAACACGTCGCGAAAAACCACCGACAGCAGCATAGTGTCCCACAGCGGGCTGGTGCCGAGCACCACCTCCTACACTATGGAGAATCCGAGTATAATGCAAGGTGAACCCTCGAACATTCTCATGCACAGCACCCAGGCTTCGGTGTTGCCAGCGTCCTCGGGTTATCAGAACCATCCGGCGGTCGGACAGCATAATCAATGGAATTTGTCACTTCCAGATATGTTGCTCTACGGGAACGTGATGAACTCGGCGCACCCGTTGAACATGCAGCTGCAGAACTCGAGACACGTATGCAGCACGGACTACAACGGCATCCAGCAGGGCTACATGCAGGCTCCTCTGTTCTACGTACCGCAGCTGTGCATGCAGGGCTGGAATCCAATGATGCAGTACCCACCTCTGTTCCAGAACGCACAGTACACCAACTGCAGCGCATTTCCCAATCAAGTGCTGCCCTCGAGCACCACAGCTGACTCGATTAATTGCTCTGTGGCGACATCGATGCAGAGCAATCCTTACAAGCAGTTCCAGCAGGTGCAGCAGCTGGAGAGCAATCCCAGCTACTCTGTGCCAGTTAAATTAGACAGCTATATCGGCAGCATGCAAGCGTGCAAGTCGAACGTCAAGATCAAGGACAACGCTGTGGATGTTCGCGCTAGATCCAGCCAATATCGAGTTCCTCTCGCGAACGATTATCAAGGCTGCACTCAAGATGCCCAGGCGACTGGACCGTACTCCTACGGGGTCTCCATGGACCCAACGAGGAATGCATCCACGAACGTGCACCTGCTCGGGCAGAAATACGCGCCGCGCGCTACTGCCAATTACCAGAGGATGCCCGAGTATTGTTCACCGTTCCAAAGTAATCTAGACCTCGGCAACAGGAAGGACGAGGCGAAAAATGATTCCGAATTCACACCACCTATGGTCTCGCCGAGAGAATGCATGTACTACGGAGTGAACTACTCTAGGAAGCTGGATGCCGTTCAAAATTCCACTCTACACTCGGATAACAAGTCCATGGCGTATATGGCTGGCGTTAATCCGCAAACCTATGCCCCCCAGTATCATAAGAACGGAAATTATCACGCGTCGCCTAAGGAGCTCGCGTCCAGAGCGACCTTCAGCCGCGGCATTCGCAAAACGATGGAGCAGTAAAGTTGTAGCAACAGTAACTAGCATACCACAGGCGCATAATACATTTCTTGTTTACGAGCTAGATCGTTGCAGTCACACCGTACAAAATCGTTGCACGTTCATATGCCCCTCGGGCCGTTTTCGCATCGTCGTTGTCTTTGTATGGACGGTGAACTGTCCAATGCGATCGCTTCGAACTGGTTGGAAATTGTTGGCTGGGCGAGGAGACATTTTTAACGAGAGTTGCATAGAAAACTTGTAGCCTGCGGACCTCCCTTTGTCTCGCATAAATGCAATATTATTCTGTATTCACCAGGAGGAATTCTTAGGACTTTTATGAGATATTTGCAAAGGATCCGCAGGACCTGTTAACTATAGTTAATTCACGTGGTAACTCTTGTGTAATTTTTGATACTGTATTGAAATTGGTAGAGGTGTGCGAGCACCTCTTGGGTCGGGACCGGCCGAGAATTTTTGGAATTATTCTCGGGAATTCTGAATATTTTCGAAAATCAGACTCGTCTCGATCCATTGTCAGGTTCTCGCACAGCTCTAGAAATTTTGAAGGAAATATTGATCCAATTTAAAGAACTGAAAATGTAACTTTTGTTCAAGATGTCTTCTCGTATAGTCGATAGTTGGCGAATATTTCGAAGCGGCGGCGTTGCACGGTTGACCCTATAGTGTGGGTGGTATGAAAGTTTTTTAATCTACTTTAGACACATATTTCACGTGCATCGTACTTACATAGATGTTTGGCATCAACTTAGCGATAGACTCTTTTTCAAAGTTGAGAAGCTTTAAAGGGATTTTACGATATTGTAACTGCCAATTACGCGATAGCCTCATCTTGTTCTATTTCCTATGATAACAAGTGTGAAAGTAGCAGATCTATTTTCTAGATTCTCTTCGGACATTTCTATCGGCCAGTCTAATGGGCTTAGATTTAAATCAGTGTTACTTGTTACTCGGATTTCCGTAGAACCGTATCTTTTTAATATTGTATCCGAACTCTTGGTATTTACTCGGGAGTATATATATATATATTTTTTAAGTTCCTATGATCGAAAGTATTATCGTACCACGATTTAGAGTTTAGTTCGTGTCACGCAAGAAAGTTTCGTTTGGTTCTTTTGATTAACGTTTCCTTTCGACAAAACGGAACCGAAAATGCAAGATCGGCGAGAGAGGAGAGAAGAGAGAGAGAGAGAGAGAGAGAGAAGGAGATTTGACACAAAGATTCATCGTTGTCGACTGTAATTCGAACCCGTTTGCGAATCACACAAGTCTGATGTATTTAATTTCCCCGTGGCCCAACGTCGAGCCACGACTATAACTTTTTTCTTTCCTTCGTTTTTCGTATTCTACCGTTTCCTCTAGTTTTCTCTACCGATTCGGAGGCAAAAGCATTTTATATAACGATTTATTTTTGTTCAAATATTACGTATATTGTTAAGAAATACCATATAGTTTATTTTTCGAGGACTTACAAGTTTTTACAAAGTAAAACATTGAACTTGCCGTACTTGGTAGATGTTATATAGACTAATTAGAATATATATATATACACACACATACATACATATATATATTCTTTCTCTCGACATATTCTGGTACGCATTTATAACCACACAGTATTATTCCTTCGATTTATATTAAGAAACTGCACGCGTCAATAGAGTTCTCTTTAAACAAAACAAAAACAAACAAACAAAAAAAAAAGAATAAGAATAGAAAAAGAAGATGAAGCAAGTAATTTTTCATATGGATCTATATCAATTACTGGTAAAAAGTTACAAAACAAAAAAAAACCGTACGAATTATTATACAATTCATATATAATCGTAAATACGTGTTAATGTTCATTACGATTTTATACGATATCGTTGATAGTCCTATAACTCGATTTTCGATATGTATTGAAGAAGAAAAAGGAGAGAAAACGCGAAGAAGAAAAAACAGAAGAGACACGCAGAATTTGTAGGAATTTTTTCCGGC
This sequence comes from Halictus quadricinctus, assembly GCA_028454245.1. NCBI lineage: Eukaryota > Metazoa > Arthropoda > Insecta > Hymenoptera > Halictidae > Halictus > Halictus quadricinctus. The sequence goes on from CM052127.1 coordinate 13,930,914, forward strand.
ACGATCGAGCGTCAAAATTGATTTCTTAATTTTTCCGACGTGATTCAGAGATTCGTGCTTGCGCGTTCGTCCCTCGGCCTGTTGTCGGCTTTTATGTTCGTCACGTCGATCAGTTCAGCGTCGAACTCCAGGACCCTTTTGCTCAAACTATACTCCTTCAAAATCGCGACAAGCTCCGCGTCCGTGTGCGCCACTCGAATGATCTCGTCGGACAGCGATTGGACGCTCTTCAGGATCTCCGCGGACGGGCGCAGCATGATCAGCTTATGGTTTTTCTCCTTGAAGTCGCTTATCACAGTATTCAACCCCTGCGAACATCACCGAGAACAGAATATAGTCGACGATACCACCGGAAACATGTTCGAAATCGATCCTGAATCTTCTGTCTAATGGCGGACGTCGAACGGGAATCAATTCGACAACGATACCGCGAAGAAACGATACGCTTATTTCTATCATCGATCTCGTTCTTATCAGAAGATCGTAGACAAGTTTCCGAACCGAGAAGAAGATCCAGGACGAACACGCATACACGCAGGATCAATAATAATGTTCTACGCACTTGCGCCGCGGTGAAATCAATTTTATCGATATGCTTGCAGTCTAGCACGACGATTCTCGAGTTCTTGAAGGTTTTCAGTAGCTTCTGCTGATTGTTAGCCAGGTGCTCTATCAAGTATATCCTCAGGTAGTCCACCGCCGGGAACAGCAAACCCGCGCTGGGCCGCACGAGGATGTAACTAACCGCCGGAGTCTGTGTTAACAATAACAAACAACAACAACAACAAAAAGAAATATTTTTAAAATAGCAACTTCTAAAAGTCTTCGTCAATCATTGTTATGTATTTACATTTCTGTATTCGATATATATTGTCGGCCTGGCGTTGAAATAAATTAATATAGCCAGATCAATCGTCACCCCTATTAAAATCCCCAGCTCGACCCCGGCGAACAGGCACGCGAAGAACGTGGCGAACGTGGGGATCAGATCTCGCTCTGCAACCATAAGTTTTATTAGTCTACTTTTACCAATTCTGCAATTTTGTAGGTTCTCTCAATTTTTCCTATTTCGGTACAATTTCTTCTTAACCCTCGGACAGCTGATCCTCACAATTATACAATTGATGATGCTCAAGGCCATTCACGGCTTCAATTAACAATTTTTTGAAACATATTTTCGGAGATATTTCTTGTAGACCCCATTAGTCTTTCTGATATTTCTAATGTAGTTATAATTACTGAAATTATAGAGATACCTTTGATAAAAATGGCGCAGATTCGCAATAAACTCAAGTAATATGCGCCATTAATTTTTGATACTTCACAGATTTATCGTTGATCATCTTTAATAAATTTAAGAAGAGATTGTACTAGCAAAGAACTAAAATAGAGGGAACCAGCTAAACTGTACAATCACCCAATTCGTTAAGTATTGCAATTTTTGTTATAAATTGTTCTACTCACTGCTACACCTCCAGATCGGCTTGATTATCTTCACTTCGATCATGAATATCACCGCGCTGATTATCACAGAGCTCAGCGTCGCTCTCGGGATATAATAAAAATATGGCGTGAGCAGACTTAAAGCGAGGATGACTAGAATACCTGCGAGTCAAAATTCCAGTGAGTATTCCTCTTTAAAGAATCGCAGGATCAATTTACCTGTGTATATGCCGCCGAAAGGTGTTCTCACGCCGGAAGCATTGTTCACGGCGCTTCTGGAGAAGGAACCAGTAACTGGCATCGAGTGGAAGAAGGACCCTGCTATGTTGCACAGGCCGAGGGTCAGCATTTCTTGAGTCGCGTCGAGAGTCTGGCCTCGTGCTGCAATGATTTATGGATTTTCGTCATACCTCTGAATGTAGAGTAGATATTGCAACAGGTATATTTCCTCATTGTCCACAGACAGTTGATCTTTATGCATTTCGAAACATCAGTGAACCATTTTCAACCCACTAAAATTATTAATGAAAGAAAGAACTATTTACCTGGTCCCTGCTACTTACAATTAATATAAAACATTTTTATTTGTCCACAGAGACGCGCAGTCTACTTATAAATGCATAAAATCCGCTGTCTAACAATTAAAAATTATCGGAGCTTCTTTGTTTCCTAAACTTGTCAAAACTTACAGAAGGCCTTGGCGATGGCGACGTTCCCAATAATTGAAATCAGCGGCACGATGAGAATCCCAGTGCCCAGGTTCCTACATATGTCCATGAAGGTCTCGGTCTGGTTCCCAACTGTCCTGGAGAACGGCGGTGGTTCAACGGACGGCAGTCCTGCGTCGATGTGTCCTGTCAGGACGAAGGGTGCACCACCCTGGCTCTCGTAAACGTACGAGATCACCGCGCAGATGATCACGACGATGGCGTTCCTACCAGTACCGAAGAACCAGATGGATTTCTTCAGTATCCTGTTCGAGACCTTGGCGTCTTTCAGTTTCTGGAACCGTTCACCGTTTCTTCAGCCGATCTGTTTCTTTCTCCATAAGTGGCGTGCAAAAGTGTAAACACACTTGGCTAGTTTTACATAAAACGTGATAATGCAACCTATTTTTCAATTGAATGATAAAGCTTAGCTAATAATAATTATATGGTGAATGTGATAAACAAAACATAACAGTTTATGTTAGTTAATGTTAAGAATACGTATAATATTTTACAAAAATAAGGATTTGAAGCAATGTTTACAGTTTTGCACGTTTCATCAGGTTAAGATAGTACACACATGCTAGGGAAATGAAATTGTCGACAAACACTGATAGCCAACTGTAGTGAGACACGTTTAGACTGGTGTTTACACAATTTTTCTCCTTTTCAAAGTTAGTTGGCACGCCTAAGTCAAAATGAGACCACTTAGTGCAGATAAAAGAAACAATACCATTTCCACAAAATGTAGTGTAAGTCATACGATGGTTGCAAGAATAAAGAAAGGTAGTGTGTCAACTTCTTCAAGAAACGGTAGACCGCGACTTGTTTCTGACAGAGCTGCGCGTGAAATTGCGCATCGTCTTCGGTCTGAAAGTCATAAAACTCCAAAAATCGCTGCTCAAGACTTGCTCAAAGATGCAAGTGAATGGACCATCCGCCGAGAATCGGGTTCAAAGCGAAAGAAAAGAAACGCAAACCAGCTCTTTCAGACAAAAATATTAAACCACGAAAAGAATTTGATCAGACATACAAAGAGTGGACAACAGAAGATTGGAAAAGAGTGATATGGCCCGACGAAACAAAAATTAATAGATTTGAATCTGATGGAAGGTCTTGGTACTGGACTTCATCCGAAAATAGTAATCAAGCAAGTAGCATAAAACAAACTATGAAGTTCGGGGGTGGCTCAATTATGTGTTGGGGTTGTTTTACTCATAAAGGTGTTGGTCCCTTAGTTCGGATAGAAGGTGTCATGTGCAAAGAGCATTATTTAAATATTTTGGTAGTAAAAGGTAGTTTAAAGGTAGTAAAAACCTGGCTAGGAAATCAAAAGTTTTCTGTGATGAAGTGGCCAGCAGAAAGTCCAGATATGAACCCAATCGAAAATTTGTGGTCAATTGTAAAAAGAAGGCTAGCAAAATATGACAATCCACCTTCAGGTGTTCATGACTTGTGGAAAAGGACAGAACAAGAATGGTACAACATTGAGCCGGAAATGATTAAAAATTGAATAGATAGTATGCCACGCAGGCTAGAAGCAGTACAAAAAAGTAAAGGAAAATGGAGAAAATATTAATTGACAAGCACAATTAAAACTGTAAAAATTGTCTTCGTATACTGTTAATATTAACGAAACTAAACTGCTGTGTTTCGTTTATCCTATTCACTTTGTAATTATTAGTACCTAGTCTTTATCATTCAATTGAAAAATAGGTTGTATTATCACGTTTTATGTAAAACTAGCGACGTGTGTTTGCACTTTTGCTCGTCACTGTATTCGCGCCGCGTAAGAGCTAGTTCTGCTCGCGTTGAGCGTCCGCGGCGAATTACCTTCAGGGTCAGCAGAATTAGAATGCAGCAGCACGACAAGATCAGGTCAGGGATCCTGGTCCGTCCGATGTTGCTCACCAACTCCGTCCAAATCTCCACGAAACTCTCCCCGTGGATCTTCAAGCCCAGCAAGCTTTTTATCTGGCTGCAGGCTATGATGAGGCTCGCCGCTGAAGTGAACCCCGAGACCACCGGGACCGAGACGAACTCCACTAGAAATCCTAGCCTGAGAATCCCCAGGATTATGGTGACGCATCCTGATAGGAAGCACAGCAGGACTGCGTACTCCGGATTGCCTCTGCAAGCAGGATTCAACCCTGATCTTGGTCTTCAGCTCACTCGCAAGCGACAATTCGTAATTGATGAAGCGTGATTCACAATTGATGATTATAATTTTTACGATTATCCGAACTAGATAAGGAAACGTGTTTCAATATTAGGACGTTCATTCAGTTGTAATTAAACCGCGGACTTTTATGCAAAATGAAAGTGACTGCAAGAGATAGGAGCCAAACGAAAATAGCTTCTTCTAAAAATGTTCTAAAGTTGGAAATAATATACCGACATCCTTGAATTGTAATCTCATCAATGTTTTAAAGTTTATCCACTCAATTTTTCCATAAATTCATAAAATCTGCAGTCTAGTTGCAATGACTATTATTGAGTATTATGAGTATTATCTCCAACTTACTAAACATATCAGGAAAGAGAATAAATTTCAATTTCTCTTCAGCTCGTTGCAATTCATCTTTTGCATAAGGATCCGTTCTCTAATTATGACAATGACAAGAAAGGCAATAGCCCAGATCGCTGGTGACCACCGCGTGTTAATTCGTGCAATAAATAGTATTGCAAATTGCCTTTGATCAGGCTACATAAAGCCATTCATTCATTCAGCTATATAAAGACATCAAGTATCAGAGGTTCGAATGATCTGGGTCCTACTACACCATGCTTTCAGAACTCGGTTGTGCTAGCAATCTCAGAGACACAATGGCAGAACAGTGTTCGTTGCTCGTTGATTTAGGGTTGAAGCACCGTAAACGAGCCGTTGACCCGTTTCTCGAAAATGAAGTCACTGCTGGTTTCGAGACAGAAATCTTTCAATTGCGCGGATTGACGCCGCCGGCGGCGTTTGTGATCGCGTGAGCGGTCTTTTCAGGGGTCATTAAATCATATTGCCGGTCACAATTGCCCGCAATTATGGATACGAAACCGTCTCGCAGATTCTCATAGTGTCGTAAGATGACCGAATCTTTTCTCTCCAGGCTACCGCAGTGAAGAGTCCGGTGTCTCTCCTGAAGAGTCTTACCTCGCGTAGGTGTACGTCAGCAGCGAGATCAACGCGGTCGGGCCAATGTTGACCTCACGGCAGGTGCCGAAGAGGATGTAAACGAAACTGCCGGCGAACGCGCTGTACAATCCATACTGTGGTGTCAATCCGGCCAGGCCGGCGTAGGCGATCGCCTGGAAGCAAAGGACATGCGAATGTGGAAACGGTGATCTAAGATCGAACGCGATAAGGTTTATAAGACGACATTCCGTGGAAAGTACCTGAGGTATTAAGGTCAGGCCGACAGTTAGGCCAGCAACTAGGTCTCCCAGCGCGTCTTTCGGCTTGTAGAGCGGCAGCCATTTTAGAACAGGTACTCTGCTCTTGAGTATCCTCTGGAAGCTGAACCCGGTCATCCTTCCTCAAGACGTCTCTTCTTCTACGACGACGACGACGAAGGTTGCTCTTCACTAGAGCATCCTGCTCGCTCGAGACCTTCTGCAATCACAGAGGACCGTGTTCAGCCCGGTGTCCTTGGCTCGATTGTTCGTCGAAGATCTTTCTTATGCAACCAGCGTAGTCCCATTGAGCCGGGCCGAGCGTTCGCGACGTCGATTCACCGTCGCCAATTAACGGACCGACTTCTAAGAGACAATTAACGAGAGCGATTTTTTCAACGGACCACGCTAGTATACAACGCAGCGTCACCTGATCGCCGGCCACGTGAGGCCGAATCGAACACGTGATTATCCTGGTTCCTGGTCCCGCGCGACCAGCCGGCGTGTCTGGCCCGCTCCGAGAATCCACGATCCTTTCTCCCGCCGCGAAAATTCGCCTCTAACACCCGCGATCCATCGCGCACTGATCCCTCGGAGAACCACCCGGTAACTGTTATGTTTGTTTTACAGGTGTTCTCTTGATCCGCGGAACCGGTAGAGAGGATAAATCGGGATGACCGCGCGTTCGACCAGAAGCTTTCCCGTGCACGAACGATCCGTGAGTCTTACCGATCCGATGTGTCGACGCGTACCTGCTCTGTACACTGATTAAATCTACAGCTGTTTCACACGTGCAGAGCCTCCCTCCACTCGGCGGCGAACCTGGCGCGTCGGTACGTCCGCCAGGATGCGAACGCATGCGTCCCTCCTCTTCTAAATGATCGCTCTGGGTTCGGCAAACACGAATTATACTCAATTCAACGAGCAATTTGATCTTTTTTCTACGCGGGCACCGCGTCCGGCCGATCCGCGTCCTCCTCGACGATTTCGACTGTGGACCATCGTCATCCACATCCGACAACGTTCCTCAATCAAGTTGTACAGAATTACAATTGTATTACTCCAGGAATTATAATTGCAAAGTAATTGAATTAGATTGTAATTCAATCATATCGTAATTTATCATTCAGATCTTCGTTCGATTAAATTACAAATCGGTGAAAATAAGGTTGCAGACGGAAGGTTAAGAAAGGGAATGCTGTTTGTTGCATTTTAGATATAAAATTTGTATCTTACATAAAGAGCCAAAGTCCATTTATTAGTCATTAGTACAAGACACGTATCAGGAGAAGAAATAAAAATGTCTGTCTGTGCATGTATGTATGTCTGTGCAAGGACGAACGATCTGACGAACAAGCAAAAATTCAACATCTATAAAACAATGTGTATCGTGTTATCCAACCTTGGTATGCACTCTAAAAAACGTAACGGAACTTTTTAAGAAATTTTTATCCTCTTTACTCGAGTAAACTGTATTGTGTATGAGTTATTAAAAAATAAAGAAACTTCTCGAGATATTTCTGTGTATTTTATTCTAACGAATCTAATCCCTATCTACATAGTGATTCATGCATTTTTTCACATACTGTGTAACTAAAAATAAACCTTATTCGCGTAACTCAATTACTTAATGACGCAAAATAACCTCAATGGAGGTTGATCTGAAGCTCAAATAAAACAAAACAAAAATTATTCAATGTTCTAGCATTAAGTTTGAAATCTTGCATACTAGGGTAAGGGTTCCAATTACTGTGGGGATACCTATTACTGTTCCTATATTAATTATACCACAGTAACGGGATTCCTTACACTATTTGAACAAGGACAGAAGAAGTTTTGCGAGCAAACACGCGAGTCGCTGTGTTATTCTTAAATGTGGGAAGGATCGTTCTCGAAGGTCCCGTTTCGATTCCTGGAAAAGATCCATCGTTTGATTAAAAATTATCCTGTTTATCGATTGACGGAGAAGGAAAAGCTCGTTCCGGATTCCTGCGACTTTCATTTCGCTAGAAAGCCTATGCGTATCGCCGCGGGATTGCCCAAGGATAATACTCAGAGAAAGAAAGAGAGAGAGAGAGACAGAGAGAGACAGAGAGAGACAGAGAGAGAGAGAGAGAGAGAGGGAGGGAGATGTTTTGCATGGATGTCCGAGCGAGTAAAAGTGCTCAAGGATCTACCTTGCGGCAAAGTGTGATCGTTCACGTTTTCCGCGAAACACGTCGAACCAAAACAAAACAGCTGCTCCTCGCGGGGAACGGCGGAACCAGTTCGCGCGAACTCGTCATTGTCATACGAGAATCGATCGATGAAATTCCGCTCGAATTCTTTCGATCCGACACCGTCGTTCTCGAGTACCTTTTGCCAGAAGATTTTTCCAAGCCGTTTAAAACCGAAACCGTTGAAATTCCTCTGGTGTGGAACGCCGTCGTGCACGTGCGTAAATTACAAGGCCGTCCCGTGCTCTTGGACGACGACGTAGTTTGCATGTCAACGACGACAGCACACGATAACACGGCTCGCTCCAAAAAAACCAAACGGAGACTCTCCGTATACTTCTCGAGCAAAAGTACTATAGATACCATGCGTTCTGCTGTAAAATTCGCATTCACTTCCGCTGGGAAGTTCGACGGTGCGAGGATTGACGACTCGACGTGGAAAAATGCATTTGCATAAGCAGGCGATAACGAACCAAGTGTCCTGCACTCTAAATTTAATAATTGCGTACTGCTTGCGTTATGAGACACGTGTTATGCATTCGGATGTTACGCGAGCCATTTTTATTATTCTTTGGGGAACTAATATTGACACAGCTTGAACTGCATCGGCTTTTATATGTGTGTCATAAATTCACTCCTAACAGGTTGCTGGGACATATTATTGTCTCGCGTACGTTACGGAACGGCATTGGCGGTTATGCGAGTGGCCATTGGCGATCAGCCGGAAGATCTTCAAGGTCATTGAAAATTTTAATAGCTCTATTTTATTTAGTCTCTTAGTTTAACCTTTTCAGATTAAACAAATTAGTTAACAGAATTTGGAAAGGAGCAACTTTTGCAGGACATTTTGGTTATTGCTGAAAGGAGAAAAGTAGAGAGATATTGGCAATGGAAATTTTGGCAGATCCGCTTGCGTTTCTCTTCTCGCGCTGCTAATTTCTCGCGTGTCTCCTTCGATTCAGACTTTTTCTACTTGTCCGAGTTTGCACAAGCACGTCATACTGTAATTATTTGCAAATGTAATCGAGACTCCTAAAAATAACGATGGTTGACCGTTCGAGTTGATGCGGGGTTTAAAAACACGAGTTCGGAGTCCGAGATCCCATTTCCAAGCAGCTAATTATACATTATGTCATTCGATTAATATTCATATTTGTAAGTATTGTAAAATATTAAATAAAACTATCTCATATCAAATGGAATTAAATGTTAGCCATTTTGTATACCCATCCCTTCAACCTTTTTTTGATTATACTTAGCTACGCGTTTGAATTCGTATAAATTATTCATTGTACATTTTCAGGGCGCCATTGTGGTACATTTTTATGGAGTGCAATATTTAATTTTGTCTTTATTTTCTATGATAAATTGATGGGTTTTTACAGCCGGGGAAATCAGTATGGAGTTGGTTTCATCATCCTGTAATTTATTGTAAGCAGTTTGGTGACGATTTGATGAGTTATTAATTAGTTTTTAGGAGCTTGTTCGATTTCCTAATGCTTCCAATGTGTAAGACAAGGAGAGGTAGATTGTGCGACAAGGATAGAACGAGGAACAGTGGCGCGACGGTGGCGCCATCTATGGTGGCGGGTTTGTGAACTAATTTTTCCTATCCTTCCCATGTGTAAGACAAGGACAAAGATAGTGTGCGACAAAGACAGAAGAGGTCTCCCTCGTGCCACCTCCTTTTTCTAGGCATTTCGAATCTCCTGATAATTAGTAGGCGCACATGATGAGCAAGGAGGTATCCGACAAGGACACACTTATGCAGTTTAGGGAGAGAGAGAAGGACAGACAGTGTCTTTCTCGCACATCGAAGACTTCGATAGACAATTTTTTAATAAATCGCTTCTCAGGAGTAATTTATAAACATTAGCGACTGGAAAAGAGGAAGCGGACTTTCAGCAACTTTTACATACAGTTTTTGATCGATCTTTCTTCCGAACTGAATAGTTATTAACAATTAAGGAGACACCTGTTCGAAAATAACCTCAAATGATTTGACAGGTGTCTCGTAATTAATTAATTTTCTACATTTACGGCATTCATTCATACACTTTTGTGATTGAAGAATGTAGAATGGAGTCTTAGCTAGATTCCTATTACAGTTTTGTATAGGTCTGTTTTCGTGTTAGTTAGTTATTAACAATTTTCTGGGAGGCAGCTAGTTTTATATGTCTCTCCTTGTCGCACAGTCTGACCCTCCTTGTCTTACACATTATGGGTATTGGAGAATCCAGTAGCGTCTTCAGAAATTGTTAATAATTATTTAATTAGGAGTGAAACGTACACAAAACTGCAATGGTGGAGTAGCCAAGAGTGCATTCTATATTCTTCAGTCGTAAAAGTGTATCGATTATGTCTGTGAAAGTAGAGAATAGATTATTCATGGGAAACCTGCCAAATGATTTGAAGTTATTTCAGAACATGGGTCTCAATAATTGTTAATAGTTATTTAATTCGGAAACAAATCCGATCAGAAACTATATGTGAAAGTTGTTGTAGCTTCATTCTACATTCTCCAATTCCTAATAATTATAAATTATTAATAACATGGAAGTTACTAATAAATATTCTACTGAGTTGGTCGATGTGCGAGAGAGACATTTTGTCCTACTCCCTATGCCGTAAATGCGTATGTCTGTCCTTGTTGGACATATAGTCCTTATCATGCGCGCCTGATACTTATCAGGAAATTCGAAGCGTCGCGAAAATGGAGGTGGCACGAGTAGAGGCACGTCACCCTAGATAGCGCCACCGTCACGCATTGTTTCTCTTTCTATCCCTTCCACAAAATCAACCTCTCCTTGTCTTGCACACCACAGGCATAGGAGAAACAAGTTGTCTCTGCAAGCATCGTTAATAACTAATTAATTACGAACTAGATCTCTACAAAATTTCCACTACATTGTTGCAAGAGGTCTATTCTAGTTTCTTCAATCATAAATCTTCACATATTATGTCTGTAAAGTGAGAAAATAATTTATTTATAAGATGTCAATATTTCTGAGATCATTTACGGACAGAGGTGCGGAAAATTGCTAATAACTACTTAACAACTAACAAAATCGAATCGACAATTATACGTGAAACTAGCAGAAGGCCTGCCTCGTATTCTCCAATCGCTAATGTTTATAAATTATTGCTGAGTAGCGTGTAATTAATGCATCATCGATTGATTTAACAGATGAGTGAGGGCGGTCACTGTCTATCCTTCTCTCTCTTCGTAAATTGCATAAGTCTGTCCTTGTCGGATACCTCCTCGCTCATGATGCGCGCCTACTAATTATCAGGAGATTCGAAGCGCCTAAAAAAGGAGGTGGCATGAGAGTGACATCTACTGTCCTTGTCGCACACTATCTCTGTCCTTGTCTTACACATGGGAAGGATAGGGAAAATTAGTTCACAAACCCGCCGCCGTAGATGGCGCCACCATAGCGCTTGAGTTTCATAGCCCGGCCTTACGATAATTCATAAAATCGATGGAAAATTGATTAACTACTCATTTACCGCTAACAAGTCACAAATATTTGCAATTTTATTGTATAAAGTTGACCTTTAGCAACTTTCACCTACAACTTTCAGTTGAATTTGATATCAGATTAAATAGCTATTAGCAATTTTCTGTACCTGTGCACTGAGATCGACCGAAAGCAATTTTCGGTCCCCGTACATAATTAATGTTCCAGTTTGTATGCACAATATGCAAACATGAACATTTTACTATATCCCTAGTAACGTTTCAACAACATTGTTTCGCATATTTAAGTTATAATTAACAATTTATTAACGATTGCTGTTGGGCTCGTTCGTTTTCCAGTGACTAGAATGGGTAAGTAAAGGAAAATCGATTGTACGATAAGGATAGCGATATTTCTGATCGTGCTACCTATTTTCAAGACATTGTTTCATGCGGTTCTGGATAGCTTTGAAGCCTTTTTCATAGCAGGAGTACATGATGTGCTCGTTGGTATTAAACGAGGACAGAGGTATGAATTTATAGCAGCTCGAGAGAGGCAGACATATTCAAAATGTTGGTGCCATCTACGGCAAAAATTGCCAAGCTTTACTCCACCGATACTGGCGGTTTGAATCCCAAGATTCACCGCCGAAATATAAATTATATCAAATAAACATATAAGAGAGTGCTTAAAAATATCATTAAAAATTGCTTTATATACACTATACAGCTAGAAATACTAAATTAATTCTCGATAACGGTGATCTAAATCTATAAATCCGGAGGAAGGGTCTTCCCCACCATCGATCATTGATTCATATAAGTCAAGTGAATCTACTCGGAGAGTCAGTCGATCCTGGTCCTCCGGAGAGCTCGGATGGACTTGAAATTAATCTAAAGCGTTGCGATCATGCGACCACGGGGAGGTCATCCACTTATGGCCTCTGGTCATGGGATCACTAGAGGACACCTTCATAATGCATGCAATTTTCTTGTTTCCTTATTCCTTTTATTTTATTCTTTCAATCAATACTTTTCAATTTCAATTCAAATTTAGTACAGCTTCTTATCAAGATCGACTTCCTGTTATTGTGATCTGTTCTTTCAATTCGCTCCGGGTTCTAATTTAAACAAAATCCATACTTTTTCAATTTCGATTCGAATTTGGTCCCCATACAAGGTCGTTTATGTTGACGACCATTTTCTTTTTAATGTTTTAGGCTTTAAGAAAATCTAAAAAATTCTGTAATACGTACTGAAGTCCCTATTTCAATGATAAATCCACTTTATTTACCTAAACTTTAACTTTAACACTAAACCTACCACCGCCGGTCAAAATGGCCGGTTCCAGATTTTTTATTTTACAATTACAGAAATTATAAAGATGTTTCCGTGGGAAATGATTAAATAAATATCCATAAAAATCCAAATAAATTCAGTCTCGTCATTTTTATAAGACAACTTGTGTCAGTTACTTTTAAGGCTCGGTAGGTTTAGCGTTAATGTACCTAATTGTAGTTTAGCGTGTGCGCGCTCGATCACACTCGCGATTATCGTTTGAATTGAACAATCAGAAAGAACCATTGCGGAGGAAGGGCAAAGCGACCGTTCAGGAACGAGACTTTTCCCTTCGGCTCCTCCGTTTTGCCAACTAACGAGCACTCCCGCCTCGTAGATCCGAATCAGGAGGATCGTATTCGTGCGCAAGCCAGAGAGATCCGAGGACGTTAATCGTCCGCCGGAAACGACGCGATTTAACAAGTCTAACAAAGAAGAAGAAAAAAAGAAGAATAATGAACGCGGGTGATTCACATGAACAGGGTACATCTGAATCCCTCTCATATCTCGAACAATAAAAAAAAAAACAAACAAACAATCCTCTTGTTTCTTGCTCGCGATCGTTTTTCGTCACGCGATCCCGCCGATTTTACGTAATTTTTCACGTCCGACGCCACTTCCGGTATCTCCGGACCATTATCTCCGCGTTAAACCGGACAGCAGAAACATCTTTGCTGTCCAACTGTCCGTTAGAATCGAGGATCTATAAATAATCCACGAAAAAAAGCCGCTAGCAACAATCCTTAATAGCCAAGCGATTATATGCTAATTCGTCGGAGGAGCATGCTGTAGCGGAACGATTAAGAAATTTTCGAGTAAGCCTGTGTCATTGTGCAAAAAGAATGCCCGCAACGTGGGATGCTAATGGGATATGGACGAACATGAAAATTGATTTTGCTGCGAAAATGTACACGTATAAAACAAATGAGTTGCTTCTTTAACCAGCGAGTCTGGCCGACACTGACGAGTCTTTTATTAATATACACTACCACTCAAAAGTATCCGGACACTTGCGAAATATGTATTAACATTGCATAAAAGTTATTTCAGTGCCTAAAATAATGACTTAAATCGATTTTCATTAGTTTCTTATGAAATATCTAACGTTTTAAATTAAATGTTACGTATATGAGACTTGCCAATACTACACTAAAATTAAATACGAGATTCATCGGGGTATCCACTGCGGAGTGTCAGGATACTTTTGAGCGGTAGTGTACGCTTTTAAAAATTGCGGTTTTTTTATAGATTGTGCATTAATTGTAAGAAACAGGACACAAATAGAAATGTCCTTTTTCCATTAGCAAGTTGACTGTCACGTCGGTGATATGAGACACAATTCCTCGTCCATCTTTAAAAATTAATTTTCCTCGTAGCATAGTTGTTTAACCCGCAATTCCTTAGGATTTGTACGATCTGAAAGAGTTCTTGAAGCAATCTTCAGCTTTCATTAGAATTACTGAGATTAGTTCAATTTTGTGAGATTTTTGTGTTAACCTCTTAGCACTATACACCACTATAGTGGCTTCCGTGGAAGGGATCAGTTTGCACGATACGCCACTATGGTGGCTTTTGTGCCTATCGCAGCCAGGCGCGCAGTCCCTGGGAGACAGAGCTGCGGACGATTGCGCCGAGATGTTCAATATGACTTATTTAACTTTATTTCGCAGAGAATCAAGACAAAATATAGCTCGATTCATCCAGAAAACTCATCCAACGGCGTAAAAATGCTTGGAAAAATATTCTCATACAAGGACGAAAAGTTGAGGCGCGTGAAACCATTTTTCGCCTATTTCTGTCGGTAACGTGGTCACTCTACCTTATCGCGAATCTACGAAGTCTTGGCTCTTATGACTGGCCGGCTTTTTTAAAATTGTTAGGGAAGCTACTGGACGCTGGATTGAACCTTCCTATTTCGAATGAGCCCTTTCCTAGCGAAAAATATTCTCATACAATATTTACAATATTTTTGTCGGTAATCTGGTCACTCTACCTTATCGCGAATCTACGGAGTCTTGGTTCCGAATAATTTCAGATAAGTCAAGACAATATACCGAGGTTGTTAAACTCTTGAGTTTAACGTTCCACCCACGCATGACAAATGCATATAAAGTTCAAGAGCCGATGAGGAATAAGACGTCCCCGAGGCAGGAATTCGAAGAACAATTATTCTCCGGCAATTTACTCTCGCGTCTCCTTCGTCCCTGGTTCTGCGGCGAAGCGGAGGTTGAACGGGTCTGGGTCAGGTCTGGTTTCACGAAGATTTCTTCCCATTGCGTGACGATTTCACGATCGTAGGGTCCGATAGGAAAGAGGACTAGCCAACGGGTACCGTAACACGAGGAAGTTCCACAGCTTCCTGAACGCGCGGCGTTCAGCACCGAGACGCAGAAAGGACCGAGGGCTCTCGGAAAAGGATCAGAGGGGGAGGATCCGAGCAACAGGTTTCTTTTTTCGAAACGAGCAGGAAGTCCGCGGTGATTCACGGACGCTGATCCACGGGGGCTGATAAAACGACGCCCGGCTCGCTCCCTCTTCCCTTCGTTTCCAACGTTTTTCGGCGATTCTCCCGGAGCCGGGAGAACGACCTCCGGATTTTCAAAGCGGACCCGAAGCGGGTTCCGTTACGAATATTGCCAAGAATTCCGGGACACGCGCGACTCTTTCGCGCCCGGCGACCTTGCACTTCGGGGAATCCCGGGGAAATGCACCGGCGAACGATTCCAGCGATTCGGTGATCGGCGAAAATGTTAATCCGACGACACGCTCGCCGAGCAGGCGGATTCTTCCGGCAGCCATCGCATCCTGGAGGCAGAAAAAGAGCCTACGGGGACTTTCGATGATGCTCGTCGCATGATGGAATTGGATTCTTGATCTTGAATAGAGAAGCAAACGTGGAGGCACGTCTTGCTACGCGTGGTGTGCATCGTTTTCATGCTTTGCTCGATTCCTTGAATAATTTTCTGGTGTACCGATGTTGGGACATTGCGGTGGATTGAGCGAACATCTATATTTCATTGAAGTATCTTTCAGGCTTGCTAAAGTGCGTACGGGGGAGGGGAGAGGGGCGGGAGGCGTGGCTCCACCTAATTGTATGGAAAAATGTATTTTATATTTAAATATTGCCCTTGCCCCTCCAGGCCATTAAAAACTTTGTAAGTTGTCAACTCGAATTCGAACGCTCAAAATAAAAATTAGGAGTACAGTGATTCCTCTATATATGTCGCCTATATATATGTCGCTCTATATATGCCGCCTTTGTATATGTCGAATTCACAGTAATATTTTAAATTTCTTGTTTAATTTAATCTAGTGTTTTGATAATAGATGTTGCGTTCTATGTTTATTTTCTTTTGCTACTATTATTATGGGACAAATTAAATTCATCAACTGCTACTATTATTGTGGGACAGAGGGAGTACGTCCCACAACACAGGAGGGGATTAATCATTGTACAGTATGCAAGAAAAAGAAAATGGGCGAGTTTTCACCGTGAAGAACGCAAGGGGGTTAACCCTGCTGTGGTTCTTGGTTAAATTGTATATTTGAAATAGTATTAAAAAAGCAGTGGCATGTACAAAATCTTCTGTAATGATACGAAGACTCGTTTAGGTAAAAATATATTATACAATCTTGATAGTGTTGAAGGACATGTACCTGTGAACCGAAGAACGCAGTGGAGTTAATGTTAATACCTTTCGTCAGTCGAGGAATTTTATTAATCACAGATTTAATCGCGCATAAAATTTCGAATTTCGTCTCGGAATTAATGTAAATGCATTGGAAAAGAATATTTGATCGAAAGACGATAGAAATAAACGTGTAGCTGACGTAGATAAATTTTTACCGTGAAGTTTTGCTTACTAATTATGCGAACGAATGTCTGAGTCACTGCATATCGTTGTATCAATCGTTTAGAGAGGCTGTTACTTGTTAAAACAAATAAAAAGCAAGAAATGGAAGGAGGTAAATACTGAAAAACAATTTTGAGTGTATCAGTTTTGTTTGTGGTGTTCCTGTAGGACGATGCTCGGTGCTGGTAACGTGTCCTCCATCGAAGAAGATGGTTCATCTTCATAAATTGAAACGTGCAATTGTCTTTTAATTGTAAAACTTAATTTTTCTTCCGTCTTGGAATATCTTCATTTTATTCATACGCAACTGATCCGACTTCCACGTATAATATTTTTAGGTTAGAATTACAAGTTTTTAGGTTAGAATTACAAATTTTGTAATGTAACAAATACTTTGTAATATTTCTTGAAATTTCTTTGAAATGATGCCACAACAATTTTTAGTGGCGCTCAGAGTCACTACTCGAGTGCAAAGGGTTAAATGTCAAAAAACATGAAAGCTAATATATTAGGGTTACCCATAAGTAATCAATTATTTCCAAAGAATTTGTTCTGCCTTCTGCACCGATCGTTGAAGAGGAAACACGTATTTTTTTACAGTTTTCGGTAAAGCAGCCTGTATTCACAATATTCTAATAATTGTTTTTACAACCCTGTAATAAAATGGCGGCATCCGTACCTTTCGAGGATCATATTCGCAATTGATGGTCAAAGATGGCAAACTGTCCTCGATGATGATGAAGATTATATAATAACTTGGATTTACTACAAAGTTTGTTTTATATTTGAAAATAATTGATTACTCATGGGTCCCCCTAATACTTCCCGGCACGAACACTTGTTGCACAATGTGCCAAGGCAGCTGACAACGTTCCGTTGATGAAAAGCGACGGTCCCTGCCCCCGAGCTCGGGGTTATCCTACTCGCAGTCGGTCAAAAGTCGATAGCATCGCCTCTCGCATTCCCTGAATTCTTGGCGGAGGTGTAAAGTTTCCGCGATGGTGTCGTACAGTTCAGAATTGCGCAATCCGTAGGTGCAGATCACGGATGCTGGCAGGGAAGCATCTCGCGTGAGCTGGGAACGTGGTGGACCGGCAACGGAACAGCATTTAGCGCGGACATTACAGCTTGTCCGATTATTTTTCAAGGTGGAGCAGTCGTCGATCCTGTTGCTCCCTCTCCCTCTCTCTCTCCCTCTCTCTTTTTACTTGGCTAACGATCCTCTCGTCTCCCCAGTCGGTGAATAAATTCCTGCTGCCCACGTAAGCCACCATATTTATTGACTTTCGTGGTCCCGGCCACGAAGAGGCCGTGAACATCGATCTGGGATCAAGTTCAAGAGCGGGGGACCGATCGATCGATCAACCGACGATAGAAACCGGCCTCCACGGAGAGCCTCTTCCCTCCTCTGGGCCAAGGTCCCCCACGAAAATTAGCATTCCGCCGATCAGTCACATGTCACGCCTCTTCGGACTTTATCTGCGATCTACGGGACGTCTTCGTGGCGCCAACGTTTTGTCAACGATCATCGCCATACTACGTTATGGCCCCCCCCGACTAGCTGTTACTCTTCCACGGACATACAATTAGCGGGCGTTTAGTGGATCGTTGCGCGCCGGATCAAGATGGCATAAACCATGCTCTCGCGCTACCGATGACGTTTCGGGGATACTGTTCGAGCTAGACGTGGTTTACGAAAATTAGGACTGCTGGCAAATTGCTGGAGCTGATTTATCGCTGCTTTACCATTCCCGTTGGCTCGCCTGTGCGAAATAGCTATATTAATCAGCAGGTGTCTTTATTAGATCCCCGGTTCCTCGCAAAAATTAGTTTCTAAAGTCTAGGCTGTCCAGAGAATTTATTTTGTTCACTATGTATAGGGCTTTCGCCATTTAGTTTTAATTTTAAACTAAAAATTGTTTAACAATAAAATTCTTTACAATTAACATAGTGCGTTCCTAATTAGGTGGGGCTTTCGCTATTTAAAAGCTTTAATACTAGGTTCACGGAGCACTAAATGTTGCCAGTTTGGATTATTTTATAAAAATATAAAGAATATATTCAGCCAGATTTTTTGTAGCTTTTACCATAATATATGTTCCAAGGAATAAATGTGTGAAATAAATTTCCTATGAATACATTTTTACAATCACAAGAATTGTAAAGTAAAGAATGTGGTGTCCGCCATTTTGACGGGTCCCGTACATCTAGTGTTAATGGAGGTACAAAGGAAAGGTGCTTTATGAATTGCTATGGAACGTATTTAGACGATTGATTTGCCTTGAAAATTCCCTTGAACATTCTCTGCATTTCATCTAGTTTATTAATAGGGCTTTCGACGTTTAAATATTCCCAGGGACGTGCAAATAAAAATCTAGGCGCTCCACAGGTTATCTAACGCGGCATTATTAAGACCCAGAAGATCTCGCACAAGACTTTTCGCATTTTACCTGGTTCGTTCGCCATAGACAGGGCTTCCGCCGCCCAATGACCATGCCGGCGGAATAACCGAAAGCCTACACGATCCGTGGCTCACTCGCCAACATTTTTGCACAATTCGTCGATGCAAAAAACCTCTCGGACCAAAAGAGGGAGCAAGAGAGAAGTAAATCAGGTCCAAAACGTCCTCGAAGATCCCCCCAAACAAGAATTCGCCGGTTAACTGTAATCCGCACATAAAATCCGTCAGATTCGCAACGGTCCTGCGAATTTCCTTATTGGTCCTGAGGACCGATGACCCACAGAGAGATCGTCTGAAATTGTGAAAACTTGTCGCGGCGGGATGCAATCCTCCCGACAACTGGTCCTTATTCCGGTTCTTCGTTCGCATAACAGAACCTCGACTTCTGCAAAAAAATTTCGCGAGACTCCTTTATCTCCCGCGAACCGGTCGATTGAATGGAAAATCACGATCGCCGTCCGTGAGCTGTTAGATTCTTTCGAAAATCCTCGATGTTACGAACGCTGGAAACTCTTGTTCGACGTTGTAACGTTTCAGAAAAAGCGAGAGAGAGAGATATGTCTGCAAAGCCAAGAATCCTGAAGTAACGTTATGCGAGGGGGACGCCTGTGCGTCGCGTTTAATTTGCACGGCACCGTGCATTTGTTTATTACCTTGCCGCATTATAGCCCCTTGCACCGTTATCGATGCGTCTTTCTTCGGGGAATCCCGGGATCGTTCCTGGTAGCGGGCCATTCTAACTGCTTCGCCAAACTTCGGCTGCAATCTGCACATTTTTGCATCCTCCTCTGCCTTTCTAAAAATCAGTGAGGTCGTCGTTATTTTCTTTCATCTAAAAATCGTAAACTTCTCGGAGGACTGAACATCGTCGGTGGCTAGAAAAATAAGTGAAATCGAAGAACAAGGTGTTGGCAAATTAATTACGGTCTCATGAATCCGTAATGTTCGGTAGCTGTTGCTCCGCGAGGCCTGTCGGGAAACTGGAATTTCTAGGCATTCAAGTTGTCAAAGCCGGGCACAGTGTGTATTAAACTACTTCGAGTAGAGCAGGCAATTAATGCTCGGACAGGTTTACGTTTTCAATTTCTGCTAAAAGGAAGGCGAATGGTCGCAAGCTCCGACCGAAGCAACAACCTTTCATTAAATGTAGCATAAATTCTTCGCTCGACTCCGCAGGGGAAGATTTTTAATTAATTAACGATTAACGCTTCGTTAAAGATGCTGAACGAGGCCGAAGATCGGTCTAACGAAACTGTTGGCGGTTTTCGGTACGGTCTCGGCATACATTAAACAACATTAACATAATCCCCGCCCGTTATTAACATAACGAACGTAATTCGAGACGTTAACAGGCCCGAATGGGTCCGAGGAATTCCGCGCGGACAAGATGCGACGTGATAGCCGGTATCACTCGGAGTAACATAACTCCGTCGAATTTACACGCTTGTACGTTTTTATTGCCCACAGAGCGTGAAGTACGTCAGACAATTTTACCGTTAGCGTTTTCGCCGGTCGACCTTTCGACAGATTTATCGGCAACCGGTGCAGAAACGCGTGTACAGGTTGTTTCACCTAACTCGAGCATCTAAAATATCTCGATTTCTTTGTGTATGATAGAAAAAGATTGCAGAGGAAAACGTTAGTTGGTTCAGGAGGACAAATATTATGATAGGCAAACGTTCAAGGTTACATTTTTTGAGATTTCAAGGTCATCCAAGTTTTTTTAATGGAACGATATATTTTTATTATCGCCACATGAATAGCCGAGGTCAAGACGAATCCAACGATCTGTAATACTATGACCTTCGCGTGACCTTGAGTATGTTATCACCAACGATTCCACACCATACACTCCACGGACGCTGGCGTGCAACTTGTCGAAATCATTTCGGGTTTTCAGTGCACCAATGATGCGTATTATGTGTGTTCAGTTGTCCATGGTTAGAAAACGAGAAGTATCAGTGTTCAGAATTTATTGTGAACGTGTTTACAGTCATTAGTGAAGGTTCAAGAACATTTCTTGAAACCCTAGGAGGATCGTGTCATGGTTATTTCACTATTTACATTGAGTGTCCTACTTTTATGAATTTCCCGTACTCAAGGTCACGTGAGGGTCATAATATTACAGGTCGCTGGATTCTTGTTGACCTTGGCTATCATGCAGCGATAATAAAATATATCGTTGCATTTAAAAATACTTCGATGACCTTAAAATATCAAAAAATATAACCTTGAACGAATTCCACCAACTACCGTTTTCCTCTGACATTCTTTTCTATTATAAAATACAAGATATTATTAAACGAAATATTTTAGATGCTCGAGTTAGGTGAAACATCCTGTATACGCAACGAACGAATGCTAGGACCTCGAATTTCCGACGGAAACCTGTTCATGATTAAGCGATCAACCGCGTCAACCGTGTCCGACATTTTTACATATGTCGCCCGCTCGATTTTCGTGTATATCCCGAAGACTAGCGGACTGTAGATCGACGATCGATACCGTGACATATCCTCTGTTACAACCGTTTACACCGGGGTTCAACTCCCTATAAATATTCCAGAAATTTGCTAAAATGTTTACCCAACGGCAAGAGGAATCGACGACAACCAGAAGGGATTTGCATATTCGAGATACCGGCGGACCATTGATCGATTGCTGTTTGCGGTCGTCACCGGAGGCTCGAAAATTTGTCCTAACAAATCCATTAATCTTCCCAAAAGATATTGAGATGAGGAGAAATTTTGTCATAAGGCGTTAGCCATTTTTATTCTAATTTAAAAGCTGCTGTTTCTCTAATACATTAGTGGCTCTCTTTGGTAATGTTAAATTTTTCTGAAACACTCCTTTCAACACTATCATGAAATGTTTATTGATACTAGAACAACCGAGCACTAAATGCAACTGGCACACATTGCCTTATAATAACAACGAAACTGTATTTCCTTACATTTCGTACCAGTTTTGTTTAAATATCTATTTCTACAGAGAAGTTTATGAAACAATTTTCTCGTGGAAACGTATTTATAATTTCAATATTTCTAAAAGAAAAAATTAGGAGGAAGTCTTAGTGTTAAACATATTCGTAGATTAATGTTTCTACGAGTAAATGTTCCTACACTAAAACAGTACGGTTTAAATAAATCATTACACTGCGGATGTTATGACAAAAATGAGTAATTAAATTTTAAAACTCTAAAAGAATGAAAAGTATCGTTTTCATCTTGAATTTTATTTCAATTTTATTTCCGTTTCTTACAATTTTTCTCGTAACTCAAAAGAACTGTTACCTGGCGAAAAGTGTGATAGACGATCTAGGAGTCGTTCGAGCCACCGTAATGATTTATTTCAAGATCAGTTACTCCGTCAGTCGACTTTTTCCGTTCGAACTATGCGATTCCTCGAGCGAGCGACGACTATGCGATTCTCCCTGTGCCGGTATTCGAATAACCGTGTTCCTCGCATCCTTCTGACGTCATCGATGCTTCAATATGCAGATTCCCCGGCCGTACAGCTTAAATCGTCTCTTCGCGAGACCCGCCCCTCACCTGGAAACCGCAAATTAGCATACCGCGGTACTCCAAACCGAATCTTCGATTCAGTATCATTTCATTACCACCACTTCCCCTATTGAAACTCGACTGAACCCTGAATCAATGCATTTTCAGTATACTCGGCATGCCCCGAGGAAGTCGCCATCTTTGTTCTCTTTTTAAGAGGGCGTGCACTCCCCCGCGTGGCATGTGTTTGCGGAACATCTTCGACCTTAAAAATGTCCCGTTACACTTTGTTCACGGGAGAAAAAAACCGTGGAATCTGAAGCCATCATGCGACTCTCTTGCGAATTCCTGATTCCGGATCTTTCTGCAAAATAAAAATTGTTTGCATCAAGTAAAAATTTCTTCCAACTCTCAATAACGTTCATAACCTGCAACTGATGCATTAATGCTCTTCACATTTTTTAATCTGTCCATTTTGGTCATAAATGCATTAAATCGTGAAATAGTGATAAGAGAAATGATTAAACAGTTTAACAAGGGCGCGGGTTTCGGGTCTAAAAATTTCGGGGACGTTTTGTTAGTGCACTCTTGTGCAAAAGTATAGAAGAATAATGGTAACAGGCTATGCACATTCGTTATTAAAATAACGTACCTATTGTACAATAGCGTCGCAGCTTTTTAAGATGTCCCTCAGCCTTCGAGGACATTGTGCAACAAGTTTCGCAGCCTTTAATTGCATCCGAGTTGATTAATTATGGCTGAATAGAGTCAATCTGGCGCAAAACATAATACAATCGTGCGCCAAGCAGATTCCACTAATAGCGCAGAAATGCTTCGAGGGAGAAAGAGAGAGTAACGAGGCAAAATGCGATAATCGAGGGAAAAACGATCGATGCATCGACGGCTAACGGTAAAAAGGTGCATCAACTTTTTCACACGGACAATTAACCTGAAACGATTTGATTCGCGAGCTGTGGTTAATAACTGTCCTCCCCGTTATTTTTAATCAGATGTATCGCGACGGCCGGTTTATGTTTCTGTTGTCGATATCTCGCTTCTCGATTCGTTCTTCGAGTACCGGAAAGCACAGGGCCTGTCCGGAATTCTGGTCTCGCATAATCACGGCCGCCCCCCCCCCCCCCGGAATATGTCACACCGATTAATCCCGATCCCGTCTGGTGAAATACCAACCAGCCCGATCTCTGATCGATGATTTCGATCACGGAGCCCGGTTCCCCTCTGGGTCAAGGATAACCCTGGCGCCCACACCTAAGCGTATTGACCCCTTTCCCACTCGGAACGGGCTTCTTGTTTTCCTATCGACGACGGTTCGCGTTAGCATGAGTCAGACCTCGACGTTATGCGTCGCGGTGTTGTCGATCCCGTAAAAATCGTCGTAGGAAAATGTTCGCGCGAGTTTAACACGGTCGCTAAAATGTTTTATTAACACTAGAACTACCCAGCCCTAAACGTGACTTGAACTTATCCCTTTATAATTACAGCAACATTGATTTTTATGTTAACTTGTACTCCAAAGAAGAGATATATCAGCCATTTTGACTGATTCGGTAGTTCTAGTGTTGAATTCAACGCACCTCTTCCGTGAAATATAAAAGTATTTAATATAGGAAAGTTACAAACACCTTCTTTTACTTACTTACCTTCTTTAACAGCGCGCAGAAAATTAATTTGACTAGCTTTATGTAAGCGTTAAATAATTCTCAAAATTCGGAGAGAATCCTGAAGGATACTCCTACACATAGACGCAATATTTTTATGATAGAACAAAAGCCTTGAAGAGCGAACTTGCGAAAAATAAGAATTTCTGGAGAAACGATTATCTATGTCTTCAGAAAGTTTGTAGCAATTGACAGCAGTTTTTTGTGTATAACTCTGGCTGTGTACGGTGATTTCTCGGTATATGTCGCTAAGGCCTGGATGATAAACGTCGCGGGATTGTCCCCGCAACAAGCGAGATATTTTAGATGCTCGAGTTAGGTTAAGCGACGTCCGAATTTTCTGGATCGTTAATGCCTCAGTCGACCTTGGATCTCGGAACGGATACTGTTAGACAAAGGACGTTGTCGGCCGAAGGGCAAGGTACCATCGAAGAAGACAGATTGCGAAAGAACTCTAACGGTCTAACAAACGAGTCGAAAGAAACGAGTGAAAAACGATTGATGATCGCGAGCGCGCGGTAGTTTTTGCGGCCGCCATTTTAGGTATTACGGAGTCGGACAGCTTGAAGGCTGCTGTATCGACGAACAAGATTTCCGACGCCGTTTAAACGCTCGTTAATCCGAGGAAGAGTTTCGCGAGGAGGAAGAATCGTTGAAGAGGAATAAGAAGAGGAATGGAAGCGTGGAAAGGAAGGCAGCGGGTTAAAGATAAGAGAAGGAACGAGGTTACCGATAAAACCGCGTCCGAACGGGTTCCTCCTGTCAGCTCGTGGAAGTGCGCCGATACGATGCCAAATTTATTTCCCCGTGACAGGAGTATTCCGATAAAAATGTCGCCCGTTAGCCGTTAATTTGTCATTTTTATCGGCACGTCCGACTTTTCGTCCCTTCGCGCGAGCTTTGGGAAAATAAACGAACCTGTCGGACATCCGCGACAACGAAACAAAAGATTCGCAACGGAGATCATTAATTTTAAAGAACACCGGCGGTCCTCCGACCCGTAGCGGCGCCATCTTGCTTAGGCTTGCGGTCGGAGCTATTTTTCCAAATCTTACGGCGGATGGAAAACATAATATTCTTTTGAGACGATGAAAAATATAAGGGAAGCATTTGCAACGTCGAGACTGTAAATTTACAATTAAATAGGATGAGGTTAGGTGCTCGTAGGGGCGCCATCTTGGTCGAGATGATTATTCTCAATTTTTCCACGTAGAAACATCTCAGAAATAATATTTCCAGCCCACTAAAATATGATAAATTGAAACAATAATTCTCTGGGGGCTTCTAAAACTGCAGTCGTTAATTCTATATTAAATAAAAGAACCCCCGCGGCTACCGACGGCGCCATTTTAATTAGGCTTGCGGTCAGAGCTATCCTTCCATATAGAAATCTTGAAAAGACGCTACGATATGCGCGGGATGGAAAACATAATATTCTTTTGAAATGATGAATATACAATTGACAATGATAATTTACAATTAACATAGGGGGAGGTTAGGTTCGGGAGATTAGAGAGGTTAGGAGATAATAGGAGGTTAGGGAGATTAGGAAATAATATTTCCAGCCCACTAAAATATGCTAAATGGAAACAATAAATGTTTGGAGACTTCTGAAGCTGCAGGCATTCATTCTAAATTAAATGCGAGAACCTCCGCGGCTACTGACGGCGCCATCTTGCCCAATCAGTCGCAGATTCCCTCTTCTGGAAAAAAGTGTTCTCTATACCCTGTAAAAATGTACCGAAAGTTGCTCAGTTTTTAAAAATCGTATGCAGCCTCCTTGTCGGATTATAGTACGCCAAATCAAAATGACGATTAGGCGAAAAGGAGGCCGCGGCGTGTCGAGTTACTGTACCGATCAGGGATGAGTCGCGATCGCGGCTCCGATTCTGCCCGGCAAAAATGTCGGGAATGTTGAATGAATCTTTCAAGAAGGACGGCTCGGTGTGCGCGGAATAAATGAATAAAACAGGCCCGCGACCCGAGGAACCGGTGACACTTTTACCTATGATTGTGAACACCTGTATACCTGTGAACAGCGCGCCGTTTAAACGTCCTTGTGTGCACGTTCCTTTTCTTCTTTCCCGGTTGCTTCGGGGGCCCGTTACCAGACACGAATCTTCATTTAGATTTTCCGCGGCGATACCGTTCGCTGCGAATGATCCAACGGCGGAATCATCGTTCGAGAAATTAATAGGATAATCGACGCTTCCCAGCCTCGCTTAATTACGCGTCAATCGACGCTCACGCGGAGACCCCTTCGAGGCGAAGAGAAACTGCAAAACAGATTAAAAATCGAATTATGCAAACCTTCTGAACCAACGTTGACATTTGTTGACCATACTCCATAAAGATCGCAAATTTTCTTTGTTGTTACCTTTGTATTAAATTCCGCATGAAAATCGAAAAGTATGCAACGACGAATATGTTCCGCGGAAGGTACGGACGCCGCCATTAACGATCGCATTATTTATTGTGCAATTTCTTGATCGTGTTTAACGCAACAGCGGCTCGGACCTTGATAAACCGTTGCTGGATGAATAACACGAGAACAGGATGGAGGTTGCGCGGTACTTTAGTTTATTTACACGATCGGCAGGGCTTGTTTTTTAAATCCCGATTCGGAGGGTCCTCGAAACACTCGGGGAGGAACCGTTATCCCGAGAAATGGACATCCGTCCGGTGCACAATGAGGCGAAAAGTTGTCGGGACAATTTGCATAAGCCTTCGCCTTGTTGGGTCCGCTAAATGCGACGGACTGCACCGTCATTTGGCAGGTCCGAGCTCCTTTTGAGAGAACGATGACCCAGATTTCGACGGATAAACCGATCATGCTTCTCCTCGACTATTCGAGTTTTCGCGGAGCAGATTTTGCAAGCGATGCTCTCATATCGCAGCCCGCTAAGGCCACGAGCCGTTCGCGGCTGAATTTTAATTAGGCGCTGCTGTTCTCCTCGCGCTCCTTTTTGCGCGGCTGTGTACTCGCGGGCTCTCTTATCGAGCGCCGAGGGCTGGCCAACTAATTAAAAGTTATGCCGATCGTTTACCGCGAACGGAGCTCATGCATACGCTGTATCTAGATGAACCTCGTAAAGTATCGTGAGAGAGCATCGGGGGAAAATCGCTTGTGGCAGGAAATTCTCGATCGAAACTATTTTTCTACCCTCCTACGATCGGTTTTGCCACTGCGGGGCCATTTTTGCACCATAAGAGCGGGTTTTCATGTCGGGGAAAAAATTTCCCTCTTCCTGCAATTTTATTATTATTTTATTCTATTTACAGAATTAATTTAATCGGCACAGTCAAGGATTCAATATTGTCGTAGCCTTGAGCAGTGCTTGTTAATTGTTGGGAACTCTCTAAATATTTTTTATCTAATTTCTACAAATTCACGTTTGCGTGTTCTATATTTTACTATTTCTAATCTATTTTGTATAATCTATTTCTAATATCTATTTCTACACCTATTTATTAGGTTGGCAAGAAAGTAATTTCGGTATTTTTAGGTGAAATAAAATCCAATTTTTTTATCAAAGCAATGAACTTTGATCAATAAAATATTTTCGGCAGCTTTTTTACCTCTACGGAAATAAAAAAGCAATATGTGCCTATAATGTTCGTTTTTGCACTCCGTGTTCAAATTGACACAGAACTAACAATTTTAATCAAAATTACGTGTAATTTGCTTCAAAAGTAACCTAAAAGATGCAGTTATGAAATGTCAGAAGGAAAACAAACGCAATGTTAACAGAAGTCAATCAAACAAAACATAAAGCCATCTATTAGTGAAAACCGAAATTACTTTCTTGCCAACCTAATATATAATCTAATATAATCTATTTCTAATCTACGTGAGAACAATTTTTTAAAATGTTCCACTGTTTATATATTTCAAATATCAACCTCTTATAAAGATCCATGATTCCTCCGGTCCCCGGTTAATATTAAAACAGAGTGGGTGCCCGCTCAGAAATGGCCGTGGGTCGATCACCCATAGCGTTATCGATCTATGCAAATGTTATTAATGTTTTTGTTACTGTTCCACGTCCGGCAATGGACACCGGAGCTCGGCTTCAACGGCTCCTTGACTCTTCCTCTTCCTCCGACAATTATTCGCCTCCAACGCGTGAAAAAACATTTCTGCTCCCGACTATCGTTCCCCACCCGTTTCCTTGCGTTCAAGGACCTTGTTGGGCACCGTACCAATTTTCCAGGATCCATGATGACACGTTTAAGATGTAGAGACCATCCAGAAAATTAAACGAATTCAATCAGTGAAACTGAAACACCCTGTAAATTGAGAAATCACTGTATTGAAAAATCCTCAGCCAAAGATCCTACATTTCTGCAATCCACTAGAAACCATTTAAAAAATCCTACTGCAAGTCTTCTAAAGCCTAATTGTCATAGACTACTTGCCAAAAATCAAAGGACAATTTCTGTCCATTAAAAGATCGTTTCCAACCAAATCAGGATCGGTCACCGATCATCGTCAATTGCACGACCAAAGTTCGTATTCGATAGGACGGTACGTTTTCGTCACCGTGTATAGAAATCGTTGGAACCGAGCCGAAAATGTCCAGCAGATCGGCCGGCCGTGTCGTTCGTGCCTTATAACGCTCGATTGCTCGCCGTGGCATTTGCATATCATGTCGAGTCATTAAGGTAGCAAATTAGGGAGCCAGGAAAATTATTAGTGATCTCTGGCTGATTCACGAGCAGATCGCCGCGTGCCGGGACCGCTTTTTCGGGCCCTTCGAGATCGGGTCGCCGATACACATTGGCCCACGAGGGACCCGCGTCTCCGGCCATAAGTACCTTCTTAGATACCGAAATGGTTCGATTCCGCGGGGTCGTTCCTCACCCATGGAGCAGCCCGTAAAAGCTTCTAATGGGGCCGTCGAATTCATTATACCGGAAAGCGAAAATTGAATTCCTACGGTTCGATTTGGGCCCCCCCGGTTAGGTATCGCGTTTTTCAATTTACCGGACGGGGCGGGCCGGAGGGCCGTTGCACCTGATTATTAAATAACAAAATGATTTTCAAGCACTTCCCTGTGGTTACGTACCTCGTGATCCTTTTTGGCTGGAACGCGCTTCGCGTGATTATCTCGAGTAGGGTTCTCCCTTTTTGAGGCGCGCGTTTGTTGGCCCTTAAACAGGCCGTCGTTTCGTGGTTCCCCCTAATTCAAGGAAATTGATAAAACTCGCTCCGCCGAGCCCCGTTTGCATTAAGATGCTCTCCTTCTGCCCCTTTTCCACCCTGTGGTCTCGGATAATAAATAATCGGCCTCCCCGTAATGAATTCGGACGCGCAACCATCACTTAGGCTCGCCATCCTCCTGGGCCGTTCCATTTTTTCCTCTTATGGGGAATCGCTCGTTCCCCGTCTCGTTGTTGCACGTTGTTGCGATCGATTTCCAAAATTTGACAGAGCTTTTCAATTAGACTTTATCGCAATAAAATACAGTGCAACATTTTCTGTAAAATTAGATTTTTCATGTTGCCACCCTGCTCGCGATAATTCTGCGACTATCGGGGGCCCATTTTTGGTACCTCAATCAGCGTCGTTGCCGTAAACAACGCCCGTGGGGAACGGTAAATTGCTATTATTAACACTCCGTTTATGGGACCCGTTGATTTAACAGGTTCCACGCCGGAGAAAGTCATAAATATTACTTTTCAAGCGACGTGATCGCAGAGGGTGCCATTTCTGCGGGACAGCAGCGAAATGGGGAACGAGAAAAATATTGAATGGGCCGATATAGCTGTCAAGATCGTATCCGGAAGGTTTACACGAGCTGTCAGGAGTTTACAATCGGGCCAGAAAATCATTTCCAAAAGATTTCAGCGGGGACAGTGTCGGTAATGTTGATTTTTTATGTCGCCGGAGAATTTCAGAAATTTACTGACCCTGGTTAGCGAACACCTGTAACGAGCAGGCGAAAATAACTGTCAGAGGTGCCGTTACTGTCAAGAATGCACCCAGAAGATTTGCCGAAGGAAGCAAGAAATCGCTCCCGGAAATTGTTTCCAAAAGATTATGGCAGAAACAGTATTGTTATTGCTGATTTTTCCACAGAAAAATTTCGGAATTGTTCTTATTCAGCTGATACTCATGAAACGAATGAAACCCTTTAACTGTACCTGCTCTAACACTTGCTCCTTCATTCTTCTTGTTTTTCTAGTTAACATTGAATAACATTTTCGAGAGAAAGTTTAATTAAGATTGATACAGTTCCCTTTCGAGTCGCAGAAGACTTTCAAGAGTCCCGATAAAACGAATGAAACCCTGAGGATGTGCCCGCTCTAACACTTGCTCCTTTATTCTTCTTGTTTTTCTAGTTAACATTGAATAACATTTTCGAGAGAAAGTTTAATTAAGATTGATACAGTTCCCTTTCGAGTCGCAGAAGACTTTCAAGAGTCCCGATAAAACGAATGCAACCCTGAGGATGTGCCTGCTCTAACACTTGCTCCTTCGTTCTTCTTGTTTTTCTAGTTAACATTGAATAACATTTTCGAGAGAAAGTTTAATTAAGATTGATACAGTTCCCTTTCGAGTCGCAGAGGACTTTCAAGAGTCCCGATAAAACGAATGAAACCCTGAGGATGTGCCTGCTCTAACACTTGCTCCTTTGTTCTTCTTGTTTTTCTAGTTAACATTGAATAACATTTTTGAGAGAAAGTTTAATTAGGATTGATACAGTTCCCTTTCGAGTCGCAGAGGACTTTCAAGAGTCCCGATAAAACGAATGAAACCCTGAGGATGTGCCTGCTGCGAGGCTCGATTTCGTGCTGTGCCAGGCTTTTCGGTTATTATAGAGTAATTTGGTTATGCAGACGGAGTAACAGAGGTTCGCCGGCATTAGAATTCCCTCGTGTCGCCGTCTACCCGTCTACCGTCGCCCGTAGAATTCATCTTGGCTAATGCAGACGAGGTTTCTGGCTTGTGGCATTAATTGCGCCGATTGTACGCGGCTACGTGCGAAGGAACCTGAATTACGGGGTCCCTGAACGCAAAAACGTGCGCGTCGGAGGTGTGCGCGCTCTTCTGGTACTCTGCGGGAAGAAGAAGAAGAAGAAGAAGAAGAAGAAGGAGCAACGAACAGAAAGAAAAGAAGCGCAAAGAGATGCAAAGAGGCGGCGGGTTATTTATAGGTTGCGCCCGGTTTCGAAGCCTTCGAAGCGAACGGGGTTCCCTTCGGGTTCCCCCCGCTTGAACCCTCTCTCTCCACACCCTGTGCCCTCTCCCGTGCAAGATCCACGATCCACACCGGGTAACAGAAAAAAGAACCAACGGGATAGATCGTCCATGGGCGATCTTTATTATTCCCGTCATTATTCGTTCGATGCACCGCGAAGAAGTCGTAACAGGTGCAACCTGATCACTTTCTCGCTTGGCGCCTCCGTTGCTTCTCTTGTCTCCGACGATTTGCTTCATTTTCCTGCGCGGGCATTCTTTCCTGCAAAAAGTTCCCGCCGGGAACACGACAGTGTTACTTTCGCCCTGAAACCCGAGCGAGGGGAGCACGCTGCGGCTTTTTACCCGTCCAATTTAAGAATATTTATTTCGGTACCGTGTGTGTGACCGTGAACGACCGTGCCTGACCTCCGATGACCTTCAGGGACCTGTAATTACTTGAAACCGTAACGCATTGATTCAACGATCGCCCCTTTTTATTTTCTGTGATTATTGTAAAGGAGTTGGTACGAGATTCGTCATTGATTATTTAAAGAATGCAATTGTTAATCGAGTGAAAAATTACGGGAGACGATTCCTCGAAGAAAAACGAATCGGAATGGTGGAATAGGATTTTTTCATAGGACCCTTAGTTTTGAAGAAAATCGAGCGCCAAAATCTCTAGTTGCAGTAAGGGGAAACGGTCAGCCATGCACAGACAAGTTTCGGACTCCATTTTCTCGGGAACTAAGCGTCGACACAGAAAATGTTATTCTACACTTTCTGTCCAGTTTTTAACAAAGAATCTCCTCCTGTTCTGCAAAACTATCTTCTGTCCCACACTATGAATATATAAGACATCAACACATTGTCACATATGACTGATTTTTGACTAGGTTTAGAAATTCATTTTTCGAATTCACTTTCGAATTCAAAAGGGTTAAGACAGCATCCCCTATAACATATTTTAAATTTCTAGTTTTGGTTTCATTAATTAAATTACTCTGATTTTGTAAGAATTGTAGAATGGCCATTCTAGGTGGGACAAAATCATAGATCGTTTTATGTTTCTTCAAACCGATCGAAATTTTCCGTTAGGTCATGAAATGTTACATTTACGCACTCGTACCCATCGTTATACCCTTGGCTCTTAAAGAAACAAGCGAACGTGCACAGAGCAAATGCAGCTTCCTCTGTATCGGCTCTAAGTGAATGAATCCCGGCAGGCTGATCCAACGGAAACAATACCCGGTAATCGGATAAAGGTATACTGACTCTACGAGTGCGGCATTCGCGAATGCAAAACTCGTGTTCGCAGGCCGACGGCGGCTAATTGTGCGGACGAGTTAAAGGAGCGAGTGGTACAACGCTTAGGCGTCCGATGGCCGTCAAAGCGGGAAACACGAGTAGGAAAGCTAGGTAGTGGAATACGGTCGCAATGGGCAGACAGAGGCGGTCACACCGGTGCATCAAGCGCATCGTGCTCGAAGAAGAGGATCGCCGGTGGAAACGGAGTACAATGGACCGTATCTCAGTGGTCGGCCGGCCATAAATGTCCTCGGGGAAAAATCGTTGCCGACTGTCCCGACCAGCGATTATGGTCGTCGTTTCGCGATCCACTGGGGAGGGGCGAGCGGGGGGAGGGAATAAGAGAGCGATTCATTCGACGGGGGAGTCCGTGAATTAACGAGGAACGGAATAAAGCGCGGAAGTGCGCGTGTGCATGGACTGAACCATGAATTATTCCGCAACGAACGACTAACTCGATTCTCCTGTCGTCCCGATTTTTCCGCGAGCCACACCGGCGAAAGAACTCGCCCGATGGGGTTGCGGAGAACGTTTTACAACCAACGAGCTACGATCCGCCGCCATTTGCATCCTCCCTGGCCCGAGTTTTTCCTACGACGCCCTTATTTATGGCCGCTCTTTATGCTTTCGCGCGGACGATCGCGGAATAAGGTCACGGGACGCATTCTGCTCTCCTATTACACTCGGCTCCTCTAGAAGAGACGCTGCACGCTTGTTCGTTTCTTCGAACGTAGAACTGACCGAATTTGGAGCAGTTGTGTAACAGTGTTCGATCTAATTAAGGACACGGGGAGATTTCCGGGTGAAAAACTGGATAAAAATTTTAGAATAACATTTTTCGATTCGAGGTTTAGTTCCTGAGGTAAAACGTTCTA
The DNA here is from genome assembly GCA_028454245.1 of Halictus quadricinctus. NCBI lineage: Eukaryota > Metazoa > Arthropoda > Insecta > Hymenoptera > Halictidae > Halictus > Halictus quadricinctus. Next base: position 13,964,325 of record CM052127.1, read on the forward strand.
TTCCACACTTTTTCTTCAGAGAACCACCATCATACCATCTTTTAAATAATCGTTGATAAACTATCATTTTCAGAGAGTTTCCCCACAGAAAATTCCGCAGTACGGATCGTCCGCGACTCTCTCTGCCAGGGACGGCGTGCCTGGCCGCGGACGGCATAAAAGCCACAATAGTGGTTCGTAATGTTCAAACTGATGCTTTCCACGGAAACCACTATAGTGGGGTACAGTACTTCGGATAGAAGGTATCATGTGGAAAAAGCATTATTCAAATATTTTGCAAAATAATTTACCTTCTGTCGTTAATTCTATTGAATTTGCTGAAGATGAAGTAGTATTTCTACAAGACGGGGACCCTAAGCATACCGCAAAGATAGTAAAAACCTGGCTAGGTAATCAAAAGTTTTCTGTGATGAAGTGGCTAGCAGAAAGTCCAGATATGAACCCAATCGAAAATTTGTGGTCAATTGTGAAAAGGAGGCTAGCAAAATATGACAATACACCTTCAGTTGTTCATGAATTGCGGAAAAGGACAGAACAAGAATGGTACAAGATTAAGTCGGAAATGATAAAAAATTGAATAGATAGTATGCCACGCAGGCTAGAAGCAGTACAAAAAAGTGAAGGAAAATGGAGAAAATATTAATTGAAAGCTTTATTTCGACGAGCACAATTAAAACTGTAAAAATTGTCTTCAGTCCCTATTTCCGATAAATATTCCGTATATTGTTAATATTAACGAAAATAAACTGTTCTGTTTTGTTTATCCTATTCACTTTGCAATTATTAGTACCTAATTTTTATCATTCAATTGAAAAATAGTTTGTTTTCTGTAAAACTAGCGAAAACTGTAAGTAATTGACGCACAGCCAACGGAGCGTTCCTCTTCGTATCTCCAAAATGGAGAATGACTCGAGGAAGTGCTCACTCATCAAATTCTATTGTTCTAGTTCTCTCGCCTCTTCTCCAAAGCGTGAAGACTGCCGAGTCACGGTCCTCACAACCGGTCACAAATTTACAGTTTTTGATTCGTCTAAAAACATTAACTAACGCCAGAAAAGAGATGCTTACACGACAGCAGATTAAGTCGTAAAACTATTATATTTCCAGTTCTACGACTCGAGAAACTGTGCAACTCCCATTCACTCTTATGCCAATATTCCTACCGAATTCGCTACCGTACGTTGAACGACCTCGTAAATGCTAGGCCATACTCGGGCCCCTCGAAGTGGTATTGCTCACAGTGGAAGACGCCGGTTAGGCATTTCCTCCGGCACACTCTCGTTCGTTTTTGAGGCGCGTTGCTCGTAGCCTTTTACATTTTACCGAGGATGTTCTCGGGGTGCACCGACTCGATTGAGATAGGTTCTAGTTTAGGGTTTCCACTGGAGCCGCCTGCGGACCATGAACATTCTCGGCGAGCTGGATATTAATTTATCAGGCGGATAAAGTATCCCTTTATCGGCCAGCCGGTAACAAAATATTCGAAGACTCCGTTGTTCCCGCGCGTTTCCTGTGGCCAACGCGGGTTACGGCATAGGTGACTCTAGCAGGTTCAACGCTTCGATCGTTCCCTCGAGGCGTTGTCCACCTGAGCATCCTTGAACGAAGAAAAAGAACGCGCACGTAAAACGGAATTCCCAGGGGCCGGCTTCTCTCGTTATTCCGGAATCCGCTCGCAAGAACAATCGATGATAATCGTTGATTATTCTCGCCGAAAATTACGACACTGGCTCCTTTTTTTTGTTACCGGTTTCCGTTTCGTACAGCCGGTCTTGACGAAGGTTCGACGAACCGGACGTTGACCCAACCGGCTACGTAATTTGGGTAACAATCGAGGTAATAGACGAACATGCGGGCGAATAGGCGCGCCAGGGGTCATTCAAGCGCCGCTTATGTTGCTAATGAGCGCCGCTTGCTGTTTGGTAGCGTAATTTGATGCTGAAGCCGAAGATAACCGTTCGAGATTCGCCGTTTGGCTGAGTCGCCGTCACTTTGCGAAAAAGCAGCATTCATGCGTGCCATAAATTGCCTTGTATTCCTCAGAGATTGGCCAATGTATTCACAAAGTTTTAATTTAATAGATTCATTAGTTTCGGTTTAGAAAATTTTCGAAGTCGCGTCGTTCATGGTGCACCTCCATGATCGAAGTACTATAACTTTGGATAAAACCGCTACATCTGCACGAAAAAATTTAGTCACACTCTTTGAGGACTGCCCAATAGACCCGCAAAATTTTAAATTTATACATTCATTGGTCTCGTCTTAAAAAATTCTGAAAGATCACTTTCGACCCCCGAAAAAGATAGACCCCTGAGTCGAGCCTCTATGACTAAATTATCATAACTTGGGAAAAAATCGCTATTTCTGGACGAAATAAATCTTGTCGTACTCCTTAAGGACTTCCAACACGCATCCCTAAAATCGCAAATTGCTAAGCCCGCTAGTCAGGTTGACAAAAAATTCCAAAGACCACCTGTTCTTGAAAATCACGTGGTTCTCTCTTATCGATGCAACTGAAACCGCGCGTGTCGATTAGATCTGTTCTAGGAAAAAGTGTACAAGCAGCCTGAAAACGTTCCAGAAAATGCAGCTTACCCTCTGATAAAACAGAGCAAATATTATTGCCGCGGTTGTCGCGCGAAATTCGACGACTCCGTGGAATGTTATGTAGTCGTAAAACGATGAGTTTCAAGAATGGCACGCAGGCACGGGTCTTAGGCTGTCGCGTTCTTCTTTGGCTCGCCGAATAGTGTTTTTTTTTTCAGAGATCGTGTGTCGATTGGAGAATATTACTAGGGGAACCTGTTGCCGGCCGGTCACGCGGAAAAATATAACGCGCGTATGCGTGCGACGAACAGAGAGGACCAGTCAAGATGCGCCGGGCCGATGCAGCAAAGATGATTTGCGACGATCCTGAAAGTCCCTGCTACTTGTCACTCTGGATTTACGATGCAGTTTGTCCCATCGCGCTTATCATCGCGAATGCGCGCGCCTTCGACGCGCACGCTCGTATGCATACGCTTGTTCTGCTCGCGATTGTAATTTCAACTGCAAGCCTTACGGAATATGTTTCATTAAACTAATTTATATTTACTCCTCCGTTATCTGCAAGATAAATTTTGTAACAAGAATATTTCCACTCATCCGAGTGATCGAACACAGTAACAGTGACGACGTATGTTATGCCACAAGAATTTAATTTCAATATAATATTATATACACTCGCGGCGGAAAGTATGTTGACACCTTTTCAAGCGGAATAACTTTTTAAAAATTGGTCCAAATGACTTGAATCTTTTTTAGATGTTAGACCAACTAGTTTGCTAGAGAATCACTAAACAAACATTTTTTTAGATTGCGATTGGTTGGAATGATAAAAAGATGAAAAATTGTGATTTTTCAACTTTTTTATCTGAGTCTATATCGATAATTTGAAAAATGCGTTTTGTAGATTTCGATAACTTATATGCATATAAAATTTCATCAAAATCGGTCAATGTTGCAATGACAAACAAACATTTCAAGATGACCTTGCCAGGGAATTGAAAATTTTATATGGTTCATCTCTCAAAAAACGCATCCAGCATATTTTTAACCAATTTATTGTTTCCCCGTTAGAATTCTTTACCCTTTCAAAAATTGCGTCCTCCAAAAATTTTGTTCATACGAAATCCTCTTGTTCCATTTCATTTAGAATAAAGTTATTACCTTTCCGGCACTTTCCGACAAACGGTAAATTATTTTCCACAGTGATGGTTTTAATTATTGAACAAACTGAATATACTTAACCGCAAATGTTGTTTACGACAGCTAACTTGAAGTCGTACACGTAATTACGGGCTTCAGAAAATAATTGACAAATGGACTCAGGCCACTTTCAAAATAAACGGCTCATTTTATATTCTAAAAGGACAACTGTACGACAAACTGTTCTGTTTTAAATTTACTAGATCTGACATAAACAGTTCGGTATAAAATACAATCTTTTGTTAAAGACTCGTAAGACACAAATATAATCGACACGATATAAAGACAGAAATCGAGGTCAAAGTTGAGATCGTCATTTCCGCGAAAGATTAGCAGAGTTAAATAAGTTTCTGGATAAACATGTAACAGGAACAGAAAAAGCAAGGTATATGTTATGCACGCACGAGATATTACCAACAGCTAAAACATTTGAATGGGCTGTTCAGCTGCCAGGAGTTGCAGCACTTAATCAAGAGAGCGGAGATGCACGATCGGAGCTCGAGCGCGGGAAAAATGGCCCATTGGAATAGTAATTGAAAATGCAAGTTACGTGACAGAACTGGTTTCGGTTCAGGGTCGCGATTGCGTTTCGTCGTTTCGTCCGGTAATTGGTTTCCAATGCGGAACGTATTTCGATCGGGTCATGGCGAGGATCGAGGATCATACTCGCGATAATGGCCCCGAATAATGGAACGAAAGAAAGAGACAGAGAGAGAGAGAGAAGGTACTAATTGCAGTAGGGTAACAACGCGTAATGAAACCTGTTTCGAGTGAATCCACGGGAAAATCAGCGGTTAGGCATTTCTATGGTGAATAGAAGGGGAACGTACAGAACTGTGTCGAGTTTTTGGGAGCTCGAGAAATTTATGCTCGCGGAGGGAACGATTTTTATGAAAGTTCGCGCGCTGACGTCTCTCTTTCTTCGATATCGGGGTACCGTTAGCGTTCAGGGACTTTTGATTCGTTTGAGAAATATGCGGCCTCTCGGACGATCCTCGCTATTATGGCAACTGATATTCTATCTGGGTCGTGGACGGTGTCACGGAATGCTGATATGTATCGGAACAATTTTGGTTTATTGCGTTCTACTCGGCCCGGGTTGTATGAGATATTGTTGGTTGATGAAGAACAGATATCAGTTTTATTTTATTCAATTTTATCCAGCCAGTGTTCTACTAGATATTCTTGGTTGATAAAGAACACGTTGATCGGAGAGCTTTAATTTTATCAGTTGTTATCAACTAATGATTTATGAGTTACACAGCGGATTTTATACATTTACGATGAGTAGGAGTAATTTCAAACAGTGGAGACATTAGAAAAATTCGAAAACGCTATTGTATTATTTTTATCCTGTTAAACTTACTAAAAAAGAAAATAAATTTCTATCCCATCCCAGTTTGTTGCAATTCAGGTCAGAGTTGTGCACAATTGAATTACTCCTGGAATTATAATTACAAAGTAATCGAATTACATTGTAACTCAATCATATTGTAATTTATAATACAGATCTTCGTTCGATTAAATTACAATGTAATGCGTAATTGCAATTGGAGTACAATTACAAAACACTTTGTAATTGGATTACATTGATTACGAAAAATCCGGTGTCTGACAAGTTCAATTCATATGGAACGCTAATCTGAATCAGTACGATTTTATTTGATTAAGTATGGTTCAGCTGATATTGTACACGTCAATTGATATAGAACGTTAATGTCATTCAGTTGCTGTCAGTGCAATTCTACTTTAACAGGTTTTATGCAGCCAATATTTTACAAGATATTGTAAGATAATGACGGTGAGAGGAACATAATTTTATTAGTTTTCATTCATCAAATGTCACGCAAGATGGCGACTATCGTACATTGTTGCAGGACAGGTAATGATAAAGTTCAGATGTAGAAATGTTTCTTAAAAGCATTAATTTTTAAACAAGTAGCTGGCATAAAGATAGTGTAATCAGAATAGGAAACGTGGTTAACGATTTGTATAAGATAAGACTCCGCAGCTTCATTACTCTTCTTTGTTGTGACGTAAGGCCAGTGACGTACTAGTGATAAAATTAAGTATTATTTTCATTTTGTTTACACGTTACCACCTTTATGTAACATTCGACCAATATTCTACTTCTTTATTTGCTAATAAGCTGCAATTATATAATTGCGAATACAATTTTCTATATCAAATCGATTTTGTCTCATTTAGTTTCTTGTTTAATTTTGTTGTATTTGCTCATTGACGAGTGTTATTAAAAACATTTTTGAAGATCTACAACTTTTGTTATACAAATACAATATAACTGTATATGACAAATACAATATAAAACACATGACAGTAACACTCTGATCATTGCCAACAATAGTGTCGACGAATTCGAAATTAATCAGAATTAATTTTTAAGAAGATAAAAAAGACAGATCTCCGCAGACTCAGCTGGTCAAATAGAAAATATTATGACATGAATGCTACACCAACGTAAGAGTGTTAAGTAAATAAAAATGGCAAAAATAAGTCGTCGAGGATCTTTCGATTAATAAAATTAATATTCAATAACGCAGAACAGACAGATTCAAGAATTTAATTAAGATCGAATTACAATTAAAGATTTCAAATTGATAAAATTAATATCCAAAAAAGACTGAAGCCCGCATAAAAAAGTCGCAGAATACAACTTTTTACAACATGAAAACAAATCTACACAAGGGAAATATTCTAGGTCGAAAGAAATGTTTCGTTTTGTAGTTAAAATAGCTTCGAGTGCAAAGGGTCAGGAAATTTTCAGCATGGATATAATTTATCAGAGTAAGTAAAACACACTGCATAGAACACATAAGAGTCACTGTATATCTAATTTCGGAGACAAGAAGTAGAAGTGTCATTCTAGCCGGACAATCGCAAGAAGAGGCCGACAAGTTGCTCGGACCGGTTGAACAGGCGAAAACCGTGTTTCCGGTTCAATTACGAATTACATTGTAATTTAATTGAACGAAGATCTGAATTATAAATTACAATATGATTGAATTACGATGTAATTCAATTGGAAATCTGCACAAGTCTGATCGTAATTCGTAATCAATGTAATTTAATTACAAAGTATTTTGTAATTGCACTCCAATTGCAATTACGAATTACATTGTAATTTAATCGAACTTAGATCTGAATTATAAATTA
>CM052127.1:13971345-14135392 GCA_028454245.1 Halictus quadricinctus
CCTGGTACTCCAGGAACACCTGGAACCTCTGGTAGTCCAGGAACTTCTGGAAGCCCTGGAACACCTGGTACACCAGGAACACCTGGAAGCCCTGGAACACCTGGAAGCCCTGGAACACCTGGTACACCAGGAACACCTGGAAGCCCAGGAACTTCTGGAAGCCCTGGCACGCCAGGAACTCCTGGAAGCCCTGGTACTCCAGGAACACCTGGAACCTCTGGTAGTCCAGGAACTTCTGGAACCCCTGGTACACCAGGAACACCCGGAACCCCTGGCACTCCAGGAACACCTGGAACCCCTGGTACTCCAGGAACACCTGGCAGTCCTGGTACTTCTGTTACTCCTAGTAGTTATAGTTCTCCTGGTAGTTCTAGTTCTCCTTGCACTAATAATGCTGCTACTAACCCATCAGGTTTTTCAGTCCTTGCTAATACTCACAACATACTCGCTCCACCATAACCTTCAGATGTCACAATTCAGTATCTTTTGTAGGTACTCCAGGAACCTGTACACAGGAAGGATTCTTCCCAGATCCTGAGAACTGCCGCAAATTCTATCGTTGCGTTGCTAGCGATTCTACACTCATTAAATACTCATTCGAATGCGGTACCGGAACTGCCTGGGATCAGTCTATTCAGAGTTGTAATCATGAATCAGCTGTTCCTGATTGCAAAGGTGGATCGGGCTCATCTCCTCCTCTAGGCTCTTCGGATTCTTCGAGCAGCCAGTCTCCCGATGGAACAACTAGACAGCCAGGTACAACTCAAACTGAAACAAGCACATCATCATCTGCACCGTCGTCTAGTAGCACAGCATCTCCCTCTTCGTCTACTCGCCCAACGACAGACAGCCAAACAACTGTCGCACTATCGAGCACAAGTACAAGTAGCTCTACAACACCTGCTTCTACATCCAGCCCTGTGACTGCTTCAAGTAGTAGACCATCCGGTCCCCCATCAACTAGCCAATCAACAACAAATCCTGTAACAAATCCCGCAACAAGTTCAACAGCGTCGTCCACCGAGCAAAGCAGTACAAGCAGTTCTACAATAATCGCTGCAGATCCAACAGAAACCTTACCACCTGAAAGCACGACTGCATCCAGCACACAATCAACTGCAACCACAAATCCACCCTCAGGTTCATCAAACTGCACAGAGGAAGGTTTCTTCGCCGATCCTAAAGACTGTCGCAAATTCTACCGTTGTGTCGACAACAATTCTACCTTAATCAAGTACGAATTCCAATGTGGCACTGGAACTGCCTGGGATTCGAGCATTCAAAGCTGCAATCACGAGTCTGCTGTCCCAGGCTGTGGATCCAACTCGACTGGATCTAACGGCGAAGATCCATCTTCAAACGAAGTTGATGGAACCACCAGTCAACCTGCCACTAGCTCTGCCCCGTCATCCAGCAGTTCTGCACCGCCCACTTCATCAAGCAGTCAGGCACCGCCTACTTCATCAAGCAGTCAGGCACCGCCTACTTCATCAAGCAGTCAAGCACCACCTCCATCATCCAGTAGTCAAGCCCCGCCCACTTCATCAAGCAGTCAGGCACCGCCCCCATCATCCAGTAGTCAAGCCCCGACTACTTCTTCAAGCAGTCCTACACCGCCTCCATCATCCAGTAGTTCAGCACCGACTACTTCAGCAAGCAGTCCAGCACCGCCTCCATCATCCAGTAGTTCAGCACCGCCCACTTCATCAAGCAGTCAGGCACCGCCTCCATCATCAAGCAGCCAAGCACCGGCCACTTCGTCGAGCAGTGAAACACCACCTCCATCATCCAGTAGTTCAGCACCGCCTACTTCATCAAGCAGTCAGGCACCGCCTCCATCGTCCAGTAGTCCAACAACTGGCACATCGTCAAGCAGTTCCACAAGTCCCTCGTCTACCAGTTCAATCCCATCATCCTCTAGCCCAACAACCGCTGCACCACCCAGCAGTTCCTCAACAGCCACGTCAACAGCACAGTCTTCGTCCGACCCAAGCACAAGCACTCAATCCACAGATTCAGGTGTTACAGAATCCGTTTCGTATCTACCTCCCACGGGACCAACGAGTACCACATCTAACACCCAATCGCCCGGAAGTACTTCGTCACCAGGATCGTCACAGTGCTCTGAAGAAGGCTTCTTCCCCAACCCGGCCGACTGCACGAAGTTCATCCGTTGTGTCCGCAATGAGAACGGCTTCCAGAGATACGATTTCAGTTGCGCAGCGGGCACAGCCTGGGACCAGTCCCTCCAGACCTGTAATCACATCGACCAGGTAGCTTCCTGTTCAACGGAGAGCAACGAGATCGATAATGGACCACCAGGTAGCTCGCCATCAACCGATTTGACTCCACCGGTCACTAGCTCTGGCACAACTGCGACTGGCACTACTGCAACCACACCTAGCAGTACTCAAGGGGACACACCTGTGGAATCTACGACATCTCCAGATTCCGACACTTCAGGCAAACCTGCAGAGACACAAAAACCGTCCAGCACTGCGTCTTCCTCCAGTGGCTCGGACTGTACCACAAAGCCACCTAACAACACAATAGTTTGCGAGAAGGAGGGATTCTACCCGAATCCAACGCAGTGCGACAAGTTCTACCGCTGCGTCGACAACGGGAACGGTTTCAACGTGTACCACTTCAACTGCGCGCCAGGAACCATTTTTGATCCCAGCATCAGCGTCTGCAATTACCCTGAGTCCGTTTACCCGGCGAGAGACTGCCAGATGCCTTCTTCAACCACCAGCAGTACCACCGAGGGTTTTACGACGGAGGCTGAGAGGACCACCGAATCTTCAACCTCGACCACCTCCCAGGATGAATCGACTACATCCGAAGCTACCTCGGAATCCACTTCGGAAGCTACCACGGAGTCTACTACAGAAGCTGCAACAGAGTCCACTTCAGAAGCTAGCTCGGAATCTACTTCAGAAGCTACCACCGAAGCAACCACGCAGTCTACTTCAGAAGCTACCACGGAGTCTACTTCAGAAGCTACGACGGAGTCTACTTCAGAGGCTACGACGGAGTCCACTTCAGAGGCTACGACGGAGTCTACTACAGAGGCTACAACGCAATCCACTTCAGAGGCTACCACAGAATCTACCACGGAGTACACATCAGAACCCAGCACAGAGTCCTCGAGCGAAGCCTCCACGACTGAATCGACCACAGAGTCCACGTCCGAGGCTACCACAGAGTCCACGACTGAAGCGACCACAGAATCTACCTCCGAAGCTGCGTCCGAGTCTACCACGGAGTCTACGTCCGAGGGAACCACGCAGTCCAGCACAGAATCTAGCTCCGAATCCACGACAGAGTCGACGTCGGAAGAGCCTGGCAGCAGCACCGAGTCCTCAGAGCAAACGACTGAGACCACGGAGACTACCCCAGCCTCGGCAACTCCCTGTCCGATTGGGAACCTAACCGACGAACAGATAGTGCTGATTTGCCCAACCGGGTTCCGCAGACATCCAAAGTACTGTAACCTGTTCTACCAGTGCACCAACGAAGGCAACATGGAGATCAAAGTACTGGTGCTGAGCTGTCCGGAGGGTACTATCTTCGACGACAAGAAGATACAGTGTCTGCCTGAGAACCAGACCAGCCAGGCCTGCGAAGGCACCATTGCCAGTGGGAGATTTTATAGAAAATTGGAGGAGAGCCCCGTGTCACCTGTAAGTAGACTCTAATTATGAAAAAGAAAAAAAGTTCTAATCGCTGCGATCGTATAATATAATAAATCGTCGAATAAGGTGATAGCGTTGGTATAATGATAATTGTTTCGCGGTGTTTCATTGATTTTTGATTTGATAAATGAACGTTCGTGTTTGCTTTCAGATCAAGGTGACGACTGAGCCACTCTGCCCAGGAGCGGGACACTATCCTTACAGGCAAGGCTGCAGCAACGCGTTCTACAAGTGCAAACGCGACTCCAGGGACGCTCTTCAGGGCTATTTGTACAAGTGTCCGCAGAGCTTCTTGTACTGGTCGGTTTCGAGGAGGTGCGAGCGTGCAACGCGTCTGCCGATGTGCACCCACCTGTCTTTCAGAACGAAGACCGATTTCTGGGACAACCGATGGCAAATACCAGTCGAAGATTATAATCTTTCTGCCAGAAGTCTGCGCCTCTTCTGATCGTTGACGCGCTAGAGTTTTTCTTTTTTTTTCTTTTGTTTTAACGGACAGTGTAACTCTCAGGTCGTTTTCCGATATTGTTCCACGATTTCTGAGGACGTTAGAAGACAGAGAGAGAGAGAGAGAGAAAGAGGAGAATCAATTGTAAGAGGTTAGGTGAAATTCGTTCGCAACATGGCTGCGGAAGATCCCGTGAAACCCCGTGATGGATCTTCGGCAGCCATCTTGTCGTGATTTATAATCGATTAGAACGGGATCGCTGGTCCCTTCGACAACGGTGACCAGCAAATCGGTGTTTTCCAACGATTTTTCCCATCGAATCCGGAAAAGTTGCTGGAAATCAAGCGTTGGGATTTTGGTTGTGGGACTCGTATGCAATATGCAGCTGTATTCAGTAATTTATACTGTCTTTGTGTATTTATTAAGCTGATTGTATTCGGTTTTGTATGAGTGTATGATAATTGGCGAACGATAAAAAGGGACACCGGTGACAAATCTGCTTGAGAATACGGTTGAACGCGCGGAAATTGTTTCTGAATACAGTACAAAGTATCGGTAGTAGCCATGGAAAGATCGTGTACATAATTGCAGTTTAATGATGTTGTCAATCATTGCTTCCTCTAATCGAAAACGCTGCAGATCTTTCTTAGACGACGCGTCGCAACGTCGAGATTGCGAGGCGATGTCGGTGCCAGATACTTATTGTTTAAAAGTAAGAATTTAGAGTAGATTATCGAACAGTATAATTGTCGACTTGTGTATGAGTACCGAGTGTGTTTGTATTAGATCTCTTCACGAACTGATATAAATAAACGGTAAGATTCTCGAAGCGTTGCGATTTTGTTTCCTTCTCAAACCCAAACATCCTGAACCTTTAGCTTCGAAGATTATTAATTACTGAAAATATTATAAAATTATTTAGTGGTACGACATGTCGTTATTAGATTTATGCCTTGTTTAAGCTTGTTTCAATCGAGAAATTCTTCGATAAAATTTTGGAATGTATTCCCGCAGGAATTGTCAAGCTCAAATTAAAGCGGAAGAATGGCACTTCGTGATAGAAGCATTTAGGATTACAAAAAAACAAAACACAAGGACACAAGTTACTCTGTATTTCGAGTACTATTAGTCACTTTCGCTAAAATAAATTAGACGGCAAGACGATCAAGCGAAATGGAGATTATCCATGCGAAAAATGATGTAGGTACTGATCCAAGCTAAAAGATTATGCAGATTCTGATCCAGGCTAATAGATGATGCAGGTTCTGATTCAGACTAAAAATTAGCGAAGGAGGCAGCACTATATCGGAGACACCGAAACCACAGACAGAGAGGAAATGAGAGTGCTCACGCCCGGGATTTTAGTGTCCTCGGTATAGTGCTGTCCCGTAGTCTAATTTTTAGCCTGGACCAGAACCTGCGTCATCTTTTTAGCCTGGACCAGAACCTGCATTATCTTACCTGCATCATTAGCAGCGGATTGAAAATAATGTCAAACTGGATGCTACTTCTATGTTAAAAGAGGGTCTTCTATGTAGGCTCTGATCCAGCCTAAAAGATGATACAAGTTCTAATACAGGCTAAGAAATCATGCAGGTTCTGGTCCAGGCTAAAAAGTTGATGCAGATTCTGTTGCAGGCTAAAAAGATGATTCAGGTTCTGGTCCAGGCTAAAAAGTTGATGAATATTCTGTTCCAGGCTAAAAAGATGATGCAGAAGAAGTGGGAACACTAAAACCCCGAGCGTGAGCACTCTCATTTCCTCTCTGGTGAGCACACTCTGTTCCTCTCTGTGGATACGTTACTGCCTCTAGATGCGCATGCGCGAAAAATGCGTCCAATATCCCATCTTTGAGTTGGATGCGTAGTAAAATAATGAGGTTAACAACGTGTCAGTTCGAGAGATAGAAAAAGTTACAGTACAAAAGACAATACTGTATAAACAACCGTATAGTCACATGTGTAATTGATTGGTATAAAATACAACATAAATGTATTAATTGTGACATTGTAACACGAAACAAACAATATGGAGGGGGAAGTAAAAACGGATAAGCATGTTAACCTCAAAGAAATAGCTGAAACATATAAAAAATTACTGGAAAGTAATGACAAAGACAAGACACTAGAGTATCTGAAAATGGTAGAAGAGGAGCTAAGTAATATGAGGGAAGAATGTAATGACGCGGAAAGGAAAAAGGAAGTCACTCTAGTGCTTGCAACAGTAAATCTAAATCTTGGTACTGTATTGTCTGATCTGGAGGAATTGGGAGCAAGCGAAGAACGCTTGACGAAATGTATAGACTTACTCCAGGATCTAGAATTAGAGATGAAGGAAAAAATCTATCCGCTGGTTCATGCTCTAAATCTATTAGGTATTATTTGGTCCCAGTGGGACCAGCCTGAGAAAGCTAAAGACTTTTTACTTAGATCAGAGCAAGCCTTCGTTGAATACACAAGTAATAAGGACTATGAACTTCCCGATAATATAGATAAACCCAGACCTAACTCATGTATATACAACCATGAAACCAAAGATGAGAAAATACGTCGGGAATCGTTTGAGGGATTATATACAGAAACATTGTGTTATCTAGCTCAGGTATATCGTACTTTAGATGATCATGCTAAAACTGCCCTATACTGTCATAGGACTTTAAGCAGACAGTTGTGTCATAACAAAATTACAGAAAAGCTAGATTATGTTGATTGGGCTTTAAATGCAGCAACATTATCTCAATATTTCTTAAAAATCGAAGGTTTTACTCAAGCAAGACATCATTTAGCTGCTGCATCTTATATATTACAAACATATGAAAATATATTGAAGAAGAAAACCGAAGAGAATCCGGAATCTGAGGCAACTGCTGCGGAATGGGAAAATTTTAAACACAGAAGCGCAGATGTTGCTATGTGTTGGGCAAAGTATGGTATCTTACTTTTAGATCTATCCTGGCAAAGACTTTTACAAAAAAACGAAATAGATGAAGATAATAACGAGATGCTTCAGGAAACAAATAATAAAGACATATCAGAATTGGAATCTGTTAAGGACTTAAAATTCGATGATTTAGAAGAGACAGTAAAACCAATAGCAAGCCAGATTACTGATCAATATTTGTTAGATTTCAATGATGCTAGACTAGTATTTTTAAATATAAAAAAATGGTTGGTGCAGGCCGAGTCCTATTACACTTTAAACGAACATGCATCCGATCATGTATTAATTGCACAAGATCTTGCACAAGCATACTATTATTTATCATTCTTTGAAGACGATGAAGATAAGCAGGCAAAAATGCACAAAAGGAGGGTGGATGTTTTAGAAGATGTTGTAAAGGAATTAAATCCCCAGTATTATCAGTCGGCTTGTAGACAAATCTGGATTAGATTAGGAGAAGCATATTCAAACATACTTGACATAAAGCTTGATCGTCTGAAAACCACAGAAAGGAAGCCACAAGCAGTAGCAAAAATTAATCGATTGGCTCACAATTCTATAAAATATTTCCAGAAATTTCTGGATTCTTTAGAGCATTGTCCGACTGATCCTAAAATGCAAGAATTCCCTGAAGAAGTATTGCGACCAGCATTATCTTCTTATTTTAATATTGGTAGACTGTATGGTAAAATAATATGTAACACACATGCATTGGACCACGACAAAGCAGTCCAAATTTCCTATGCTGAAAAGAGTATCAATGCATTGAAGTTTGTTGTTGATTATTGCGAGAAATATCCTGCAGCAGCAGATATTATGAAACCTTTATTGTATCTTTGTAAAGAATTTGTAACCTTATCGACAGTCAGACTAGATAACTTAAAAGCAGCAATGATAAAGTAGTTGATAAAGCATCATTCTATTAATATAACATATTTTTATGTTGTATTGCATTTACGTCTAATATTCTTTGTGGGAATATGTAATTGCAGTTCACAAATGAGCACATTACGATTGCAAATGATAATAGTACCATTGCATTGCATTATGTTCAGTATAGAGTGATATTATTTGTTTTCTACATACATGTATTATAGAAGTTCTACAACTGTTGTACAAACTTTATTTTGCAGTTTTGTATTAACGTAATAAATTATGTTTCAGTCTTTAAATTAATAACTGTATTATATACTCTTAAGAAGGAAATAAAACTGTTTTAATGTATGTACGTAAAAAACTGTGGTCTTCCTTGAAATCCTAATCTTAGACGCAGAAAATATTACAATCTCGACGAGATGATTAACATCAGAGGTCATTTGAGGTCACTAATCAAAATACATCGTTACATTAGAGACAAAAAAACGACGATGACCTTGAAATATCTGAAAGTATGACCTAGAGAAAAGAAACTTCTCTCTTTTTGCTCAGAGCAGACATACGACTAGATCGGTAGAAAAGCTTTGTTGGCTGAGAGTAGACATACGACACGGGCAGAGGCTTAAAAACAACCCACCCTGTATCTAGAAACTTTATAATAAACAACTGTTTATTTAAATACAAAAGTATAACAGTTTTAAGTCTGTAACTTCGAGTATGTCTATTTGCATAGTTATACGCATGCACCTTTATAATATTGATCAATGATTCATTGCTTTAAGTATGTAGAGTCGTCGAAATTTACGGAGGTTTTTCAACGAGCGAGTAAAAATGTGTTCAGTTTACAATTTCCATTCGGATTTTGGTGCTTTTTCGACCCAACTCTTAATTGCAGGCACGTTAAGGACCTTTTCATTGAGTTGCTTCAAATTCTCGTAGTTCTCAATAAAGTCGGATTTCGTTATGAAGTTGAGATATTCGAGAAGACCCACAAAAAATATGTCAGCCCAGGTCAGAGCACCTCCGACGAAGTAACCGCCGTTCTTCTTCACTTGAGCGTCCAAACGTTCCAAAAGGTCTGGCACCTGCTGTTTGGCAACTTTGAGTTTTTCAGCTTTAACAACTTCGTTGGTCTCGTACGCATATGCCGCAATTCCTGAAAAAGAAAATCATTGGTTAAAAAAAATATTGACAGATAAAATAAATTAATAGAATTTTAAGGGAACGTTAATCTAAAATCGACGCTTACTCATACGAACGTCATTAATATTGTCAACGGTGACATCGATTTCAAGGGCCTCCCAATCGTTCTTTCCAGCAAGACCAAACTGCTTCGCCAGATATCGACAAATAGCTGCAGATTGGTTAATTTTCTTTCCGTCGACTTCAAGAACAGGAACTTGACCAAACGGCATTTCTAATAGTATAAAAAAATGAAAAAGTTTAATACGCAACTATTCGTAATACTTGGATAACTTCGAGTAAATAGTGGTATTCGTTTTAGAAAAGAAATGAAGTACAAAACATTGAAATTTAATTAGGTGATTAGAGTTAAGCTATGGCTTATTATTACCCGACTTAATCTGGGGCCAATCCTCGAATGTGACACGGTGGTCCTCGAATTCAGCTCCTCCATAGCTAAGTAAAAGTCGAATTGGTTCGCCTAAAGCCGTTATCGGGAAGTAGGTGAGTTTATAAGTTGGCATCTTTCTGTAATGGAAACAATTGAATGTATAATTAACATTTATTACTATAGCTATCATTATAAATATTGTGGGAACATGTAATTTGTTACTATCTATAATTAACATTCATTGATAAGTAATCAAAAATACAAATTACTTCGAAGTAATATTAAATTATTTCGCCGATAGCTATTATTGTACTCAACCATAATTACAAAGGTATGCGCTGCACGGCATAGGTATAGTATGTGTATAGAAAAGTCGAGAATCCAGTGAAGCAAAGATCTCTGAATTTGTGACGTCACAAGATAATTCCTAAGATAATTTCAAAATGGGTGACACGGTAGATCGACGCCGACGCCGACGGTACGCCGCCACGCTATTACACATTGTCGATCGCAAGAAATAGAAACTAAATTGAATGTTATTTCTTCCCTTAATGATTTTAATAGAAGAGAAATCGTATGTCGGACCTCAACTTTAAAAGTTTTTCAACAATTTTGAATTTCATCTTTTCAATTTTGCTATTGCAAATGCATAAAGATCCGTAGCCTAATAATAACTAATCACAAGCGGGGAAGATGTGGGGTTTTAGTGTCCCCACTTTTCTGCATCACCTTTTTAGCCTGGAACGGAACCTGCAACAACTTTTTAGCCTGGACCAGAACCGGACACACCCACACACACACGTGGATAAATGAGGATAGCTTATACATCTTTCGAAGTTGTGTCGTCGCAAATTCAGTTATCTTCTCTTGAAGAAAAATTATCTGCGCCGTGTCTATAGGTTTATATGGTCTAAGGGCTTTTATGGTCTAAGCATTTCAACTTTCGGTCCGCGTCCGAAATATTTTGCGAGAGTTTGTCGAAGGACGCGTAATCGTACACACCGGAATACATAAGCGAATGATACGAGTCACCTTCAATCAACAGACAGAATACTATATATACAACTGTATTTTTTTTTAAAACACGTGTACTCCTTAATGTTTATATTTTGTATACCTATCTATTGCTAAGAATCTCAATGTTATACACAAGCGTTCTGCCGGCGAAATAGCACGACACATTTGAATATCTTTTTTCTTTTTCTTATCATAGATTCGACAAGTTGCCAAAACTATTCGAAATCACTAAATACTACTAAATCACTACTTACTGACAATACTAAACTGATAGGTAGGAAGTTATTAATATGCAGGAATATTGACCGCTATTTATTACGCAAACGTTCGCAACAACAGAAATATATGGCTTTCGTTAGATAATTTTAATAATTTCTATAACTAGATCCTTGCATGTAACACTCGAAATATAAATCTTTAACGAAACATTCTAATTTCCAGAATGATCTGTCTCACAAACCGTGATGTTTGAATATAGACGGTACAAACGAGAAGCTGAATTATGAAAAGTAGATTCCTACAGGTACATATGTATAGGACTTGGGTACCACCGGCGTGCAAATAATGAAAAGTGAAATACGAATTCGGAATAAGAATTATTTAGTCGTAAAAAGTAAAACATGTGTGAAATCGATCAGGAACGACAAATGAGACGAAGGATGAATACTTACATTTAGTTTTTTACTGGAGACGAAACGTAAAGCAGTCAAACACTGGCACTAACCAACAGGAAATGAGCAACACTATTGCTTATTGAGGTGGTATATATACCAGACCTGTTCCTATCTCTTGATCTTCGTATCTCATTGGATGATATAGCGCGCCGCATGGCAATTCTATCAACTAATGTGAAGTTAGGAATCATTTTCGAATTCCTGTATTTTTAATTATGTCGTAGATATATAGAATGATAATCGAAATGCCATAAAAACTTGATTCACGAATATTGAGATTATTTAAGAAACTTGAACAGCAAGAGAAACAAAGAAGATTTCAATGTACGCGTGGCTTTTTCTCCTCGCGGCGAATACGAGATACAATCGAGATCTTGCAGCCGCCAAAAATTTGAAATGTTTCAAGATAAAATATACATAAATGTCAACTTTTCTGCAAATGTGCACAAAAGTTAACGTTGCGTTGTGAAGCCACTTCCGTACGATATCTACTTACATCTTTTAGAAATAAAGTTTTTTCGTACTTCGCATATCTCAAAATATAACAGCGACGTCCAAGGTGATCTTAACTATATGTAGTTATTGCCTTCCCTTGCGTAATTCCGATATCAATGTACATCAAACGAAGTGACTCTTTCGTTTATCCATTCAACTATTTTTACAATATCAGTCAAACGGCAAACAGGTTTCCCCTATCGTGATTTTGTTATCAGCAGAATCTACAGTTACATAGGTAGATAAATATGTTTCGAATCCGCGTAGTCATCGATAAATCGGCGATGTTGAAATAATATTTGATTTCTAGGAGCGATAATTCACGAACATTTGTGTGAATGTGTGAATGAAATTATTTTTCCGTTTCATTTGAAAATCGAAATTTTTAGTCTGGATACACTAGATACACTATTTTATAGTTAAACAATTTTTCGAGTTAATATTGTTCGAGCTGACGTTAGAATTCTACTGTTTTCTTTTCCATTCCCTCTCATGTTCCTATCAAACCAAAGTGTCCCTATGACAAAGTACCATAAATTTGATTTCCTTCTTTTTGAGTACAACTTGAGTTGTCAAACGTTCAAAAATTCCCACGAGAATACATTCTAAGATCCAGAAATTTCTATCAAACTCGTGCGAATTTTTACATAGTTGCAGATTGCGTTTTTCCGATTTTTCAACTCGATCTAATATTTCTTTCTGAGACTAAGTGCCTCTATCATGTATATACACAATAGCCCGTGCCTTATAGGCAATTATTGTCTCTAAATCATACTAAACATTCGTAGCAAAGTAGTTGGAGCCGTTTTAAAAATGAAATGAGGTATCTCGTCTGTGCTAAAACCATGGGCACCGACAAGATGTTGGAGAAAGTCATATATGTTATTGGCAGATGGCAGCACTAATCAAATTTTGAAGTTTTTAACTTCATTGAAACTGCACATTTTACAAATACTGGGGGTAATATTAGGGGTACCCATGAGTCATGTCGTTTGTACAGATTGTGCTTATTCTGAAAGTAATCTATAATTAATTAACTTGCGCTAAATATTAAGAACCATTTTTCGAATATTTTTGTCGGTAACTTGGTCACTCTACCTTATCGCGAATCTACGGAGTATTCGCTCTTATGACTGGCCGGCTTTTTTAAAATTGTTAGGAAAGCTACTGGATGCTAGATTGAACCTTCCTCTTTCGAATGAGCCCTTTCCCAGCGAAAAATATTCTCATACACGGACGAAAAGTTGAGACATGTAAAACCATTTTTCGCCTATTGTTGTTGGTAACGTGGTCGCTCTACCTTATCGCGAATATACGAAGCAAAATAGATATTATTAAATCAGTAGTACAAAAATGTAGACAATTTTAGATGTATTTGTGGATATTAAAAATCTACACTGACGTCCGGAGATCGTCGCATACCATTGAGTATCGCATTAGGAGAGATTGATATCGCTTCGACCGACGTCTCTGGAATGGTCAGAGTGGGGTGAACAAGTATTTTGAACGTCAATATGCCTGGTCAGGTATCGTTGCTGTCTCATCGAGGACTGCACGCTGCAAGGTGCGCGCAGGTGCATACCAATTCGACCTGCGTTTCCTAAATACACGCAGCAGGTCTGCAAGGGGCACACCCCAAAGAGGTCATCTAATCGACCACCATTGTCCTCGTGGTCGGGTACCAGACATCTTTTCACTTTTGCTCGAATCAGGTCTCGTCCGAGCACGTATCGCCGAACCGACGCGACGTGGTCTCATTCGGTAGAACGAGAATGAGGGAAATAGGTAATGCTAATAAGAGGCAGCGTTTCATTTTTAGCAGCGCTTTTCGTTGAAACTGCAAAGCACAATGTTTCCGTTAATCGTTAACAAGCCAAACAATTTATAGGCCTCTGGAGACTAAACATTTCCCTGAAACAATCGTTGTCAATTCCATTCAATTCTCTATCAATATACTGTTACAAACAATAACACACCGGCGCCAATAACTGTGCTACTCCAACAACAGAAATGGCTGTCAAATGAAAATCGCGGAGGTACTCAAGGAATGAATGGTTTTTTTCTCGCAGAATACGCATGTGTAGCTCGAGAAGTTACACTACCATGGTAAAATGATAAATTAAGAAGAAACGCCAAGAGTTTAGCGGCGTTGTGGTTGTTTCTGGAACGATTCTTCGAAGGAGGTTTCCTGGGTCGCGGCCAGAATTCGAAGCTTATGGACTAGCGACATGAGCTTCGTTAATTGTTGTCTCGCGTTTCTCTCCCTCTGTTGATCTCTGCCTCAGTCACGGAGGGTCCTTCTCTTCGATGTAGACGTCGACTTGATGGGGGACCAGAGGGGACACGAGGGAAGCCACCTGTAATGCGTGTAACGGTACAGAGGAGCGTACGGTGGCGCCGATTGTTGGCGACGCGAACTAAAATCTCCTTAGGCGAGGTCGAGCGGCCGCATACCACGATCCGAGGAATCGCGTTGTGAACGCAGTCGGTGTCCGGTCGTCCGGGAACGCTCGAATTGCGAAGGTAAAACCGCGAGAGGTGCTGGTCCTGGGAAGTGTCGATCGTCCAGACTGTCCGGGCGACGTGTAACCGAGTGACCGACGCGGCCGTGACACACGCGCAAAATTCTTGCTGGTCTCGATCCTCCACGACCGGTCGGCGGCTACCGTTTTCCTCTCCGTTTCACTTCTCCTTTCCGCCTTACCTTCTCCTTTGTTCGCCGCGACCGCTCCTCCGACCAGAGAGGATCCTCGTGGTTCCCCGTGAGAGTTGCGTGTTTGCCTTTGCCGCACACCGTCGTGCACCAGTGATCCACGTCCGCGGCGGCAGAGTTACCTGTGCAGGTGACATCTCCGGAGCCCCGGAGCCCCAGAGCCCAGGGAAAAAAAGGGGATCCACCAGCGACAGAGGAGGCTTCAACAGTAAGTGGAATTTCTTGTTGATGCGAGAGCATGCCGCTCGGAGACATCAACGCCTGGTCAGGGCATGCGCTTCCGTGCTTCTTCGGGTTGCCATCGGTTCGTTCCCACCGCGTGGCTACACGCTCTCGTCCCCCTGTCGCATCGTTCTGACAACAAGGATCAAGGAACTCCAGGTGATATCCTCGGTTCGCGGCTCGATTTTAAAATGGCGCTACACCCCGGAGAACACGCAGGAGACCGGGCCTCTGGATGCTGCGGGACGCGAAATGCCATCGAACGTGTCTCTCCTCGAACCCTGCCCCCTCTCCCCACCATCTCTACTCTCCTCTACGCTCTTTCTCTCTTTCTCTCCTTATCGAATCGGTATCCTTTCCCTGCCATAAACATGAAGTTTCGTGCTCCTTGTGTCACGTTGCCGATCGAGGCACACCAGTTCGGAGACGCTGGAATTCTCATGATCTAGCACACGGGCGCGACACGGACACGTTTGATTATTTATTTATGAGACGGCCCTGTCGTAAAGCGATAGCGAATGGCGAGGAGGGGGCGGTGTGCAGCCGAGGCTTGTAGGAATCGTGGAGAAACGGTAGGATTGAATCTTGATGAATTAGAGATGCCCGGAGCTAGGAACGATACAAGGATTCTGTGGAATTCAGGTGTGCGAAGCGTGTAAGATGATAATGGCGATAGAGACGCATGAACAAGAAGCGTTTCTCGCTAATGGGAATAGATGCGCCGCATTGTTTACACGCGGCTATTCTGACTCATAGCAACGCGGTGCGTTCAGGTTTATTTATAATGCGAGCAGGATCGCTCGTTTTCGACGACTTTTTTAACAAATTTCGGAACCTTTGAAAAGTACAGTGTTGTCCCACGAGTTCTGTCCACTTGAATATCTTGGTTATTTCAAACAATACGAGAAAATATTATTTACAGAAGTTGTAGGGTTTAACACTAAACCTACCAACATAAACATACCATGAGCGGTCAAATGACCGCTTCAAAAAAAAATGTATCTTAATGTAGAAAGACATGCTATTCAATTTTTCGGAAAGTAAACAATAAAGAAAGTTGTGAATACTGAAAAATGGGTTGTATGTATATTATGGGAAAAGTCAATAAGTTACATGGCGATACAGTAACGTTCTATACAAGAAATTCTACACGAAATTTCAAAAACGGTTATTTCACCGAGCGTGGTAGGTTTAGTGTTAAGAAACTACATAAATGATATTCTTGCAAGCGGAGGCGTAGATATAGAGGTCACGTTTGTTTTTTTAAATGGAATGTCCAATTTTTTATGCTCGATTTCGAGTGTACTTGTCCTAAAACTTACCATTGTTGAGATATTTGACTGTTCTCATGAGGAATGTTCGAAATGTCGGCCATCTGCAGCGATGCAACGTTGTAGTCTTTCAACTGTTGCGTCTCTTACGCGTTTTATTGTTGGAGCGTCTATTGTAGCACACGCTGCGATAATTCGTTGCTTCGTATCTTCCGGAGTTATTGGTGCATCTCGATACACAATATTTTTCAATGTTCCCCGCAAGAAAAAATCTAGGGGTGTTCAATCTGGACTTTGTGCTGGCTAGCAAATAGTGCCACCACGTCCTATCACTCGATTTCGGAATATTTCATTAAGTGTACTTCTCACCCTTCGAGCGTAGTGTGTTGGACATCCATCGTGCTGATGCCACATTGTCTGACGAACGCTTAATGGCACGTTTTCTAATCAATTTGCCAATGTATTTCTTAAGAACGTATCATACTTCTGACCGGTAAAAGTGCCGTCAATGAAACAAGGCCCAATTATTTGTTGCCCTATGATTCCACACTAATGAACTAGTGTCTTTGATGATCAATTTCTAGTAGCCAGTGAGGGTTTTGTACTGACCAATAACGCGTGTTATGTAAATTAACTCTAATTGTTCTCCGAATGAAAATTCCATATTGACTATCTTATGTTCACTAACTAAGAAACTGACACTGAGAGACGTCGAAAGCCTGCCAATGTTTACATTTGACGTAGCGAGCATATGATTAGGTTCCATAATGAAAGTAATAGAATGAAAACAGTCAAATATCTCAGCAACAGTAAGTTTTAGGACAAATACACTATAGTACTTTTATACTCAGAATAATCTATCGAAATCGAGCATAAAAAATTGGTCATTCCATTTAAAAAAACAAAGGTTATATCTTTTCTACGCCTCCACTTGCAAGAATATCATTTATTATGTAGTTTCTTAAACTCTACAACTTTTGTAAGTAACATTTTCTCGTATTGTTTGAAATAACCAAAATATTCAAGTGGACAGAGCTCGTGGGACACACTGTATATAGCGTATACATTAACTGATTCTAATGAAAAAAAATTCAATATCTCTTTTTTAATATTCATTACGCATCAAGAATAAGTGTAATTAATATAGGCACAGAAATTTGTACCCCCACAGTAATGGGGTACCTTACCCTATTCAGTATTTTCTAGAGCCTCCTTTATATTTTACCACGGAAATTGGATAGAGATTAGTATAACAAGAAATATTTATTTATAAGAAAGCATATATTTGTATAATTGTTCAACTAACTTCTTCTTTGTTTGAAATACATATTCAAGTGGACAGAGCTCGTGTACTGTGTCTTTAACTTTGGTCTAGAACTACCGTTAGTCTTTCCAGAAATATTTCTGACAGTCGTAAAAAATTAAACAACTATATTCCATGATATTTTAAATCGTAGAATCTTGCTTTTGAAAGTTTTCGAACGAGTTATTTAAGTGCGCGTTATATTTTCGTAATTACGTCGCGGGGTTCTGGTAGTTCATAAGTTAAACGTTTTCGCAGCGTGATCCGGACACGTCGCTCGATCTAGATGCCCGATTAGGCGAAAGTATTCAAGGACAGTGAATCGTGTGACCTCCCGCTGTTGCTGGAGAAAGATGCTGTCCCGTTATTAACGTTCATTCATGTCACGTAAAACGATCGAACACGTTAGCGAGTTATTAGCGGCCGCCTATCTAGTGAATCATTATAGGCTGCAACGATATAACCGAGTAAGCATAGAGGAAATATATATACGTGTAGATGTGTGCAATATACGTATATACGTATCTTCCAGACGTGTACGAGACATTTGAATAATTTCTAAAAATATCCCCGTCCGCAGTTGTCGATAACGGTTTCTGGCCGATTCGATGGGAAACTTTAACGTCACTTTAATGTGAACGTTTCAGGATTCATCGGCTGCACGGTATCGTAATTTATTCTCTAATCGTACAAAAGTCAAAGGATCGCTGCTAATTTCCATAGATTAAATTCATTACAGCTGCCAGCGGGAGATGTGCACGGCGGACCGGTGATATTTTAATTGAATTTAGTGGGGATGAAAGTTCCTTAAAAAGCGAATTAATTTTACCGCTTCAGTTGTACAGGAATTTCCCGGCAGTTTCCGAGATTTATTTATTATTCCCGATGCCGCAGAGATCGCGTAGTTTACGTAAACGGAGAAATCAGTGCAGGCCCGCATGGTTATTAGTAATTCGAGCATTTCCGAAGTTTTGTTATTCGCAGAACGTGTCGCGATTGACTTATTGCGGTGCCGATCGACGCGAGAGATTTTATTGCTCATTGTGACTGGCAGCGGTTAATTGCTCTCGCGATTATGCGTGTCGCCGTGTTGATGCTTTCAATCAGTGCGCCGATAAGAAAGTTGACTTTAGGGGAAGCACTTTCGTCGCGAATCTCAACTCGTTCCGTGCCAATGCAATCGAACTTTCGACGGATACTGCATAAAACCGTCTTTCCAATCAGCGGCGATTGTCAATCACGATTGATTGTGTTGATGTTTGAAAAATTTATCCATTAATCATTTAGTTATTCATCCATTATTTTACGAAATTTTATTTCCTTTAACTGTGAGGTCTGAAAATCAGATTAATGAAAATAATTTTCAAGCTTTAGAAATTTTTGCCGGAATGACAAAACTAAAAATTTGTATAGGGAATTACATAACTATTGATAAAAATTATGTAAGTCTGAGGTTTTCTCGTGGGAATATAATCGGCGACTATTTTCAACGTTGTTCTTAGTTATTGAAAAGAACTTGCGATATAATACATGTCCGATGGTTAGAACGGTGCATACGAGGATAATTAATTTCCCGCGTATCTTTTATATCGACAAATAAGATGGCGATTATGAATTACATAAGATCCTTGTATCACTGTGGCCAAGCTGCTGCTTTCTCTGTTTGACCTCGATACTTGCTCGACGAAATCTCGATTCTTCTCGATGTTAGATTCGACTGGGTTGCGTGTATGTCAAAAAATTTCTCGTCGATTATCTTTGATGTCAGATCCATGCGATAATACCTCTGTTCATCAGTCAGCTCTTGCATTATGGAACAGTAGAGCAAGGTGTCCTGAATTTATATTATACTACCATTTTATTCAACTGAAATAATATATCTTTCATTAGCGCACAAATAATTTATGTATCCGGGACGCCGCACTGTGGGCGAAAATGCCATTTTGGTGCTCTAAAATAATAACTTCTAAACCATTAGACATAATTGAATGAAATTTAATAGGTAAAAAGTTAACATTTATAGCCTCAAATTGCAACAGAAATCAATTTCAATTTACACGGTGTTTATTAATTGCACAGGTTTGAAACAAATTATAGAATAAGTGGAATTAATATACCGGTTCTTCTGCATTAATATTCCTGAAGTAAATCTATAATTTCTGGTAGATTTGTTGCAAGTTGTCGCAAATGAATTTCTTTTCATTGTTTGGTCAACTAATCATAGTTTATCACAGTATAGTCAGTGCAAGGTTCTATTAGGTTCCGGCTGAGATGTGCATGTTTATAGTTAAAATTCCGGCGAAAAACTTGTACTCACTTGAAGAAACTATAATTTTCAAAATGTAATAACAATTACTTGTTTCAAAATCGTTTGAATTCCAAAAGATGCAAGCTTTCCTATTGTCTAAACCCAAATCAGCTATTTCTAATAGTTTTCTTTTAAGTTGCGCTGGAATATTGGAAAAATCATGCGAAAGGAGACAATTTCACGTTCTTAATTTTTTCGGATTTGCTTCCTTTGGAATGTTCTTCAAACATCCCGATCATTCATTTATTTCAAAACAAACGCGCGCCGAAGAAATGGACGGTCGCAAAAAAATGTATGTTTCGCTGAGAGGCGAAATAGATGTCGTCGAATATGAATTTTTTGTCGTGCGATATTCCTTTGTTCCCGCGGATTTAATTCGTTCCGACTTCCGTTTCCGACAACAACAACGGGGCAATATTTATCGTGCTCGTCAGAGAAAGTATCTAAATCATAGCCCGGCAAAGGGAACTGCATGTCATCGGGACTATGCAGATTTACCGGGGAAGCATTGCAACAAAGGTGCAGGGAAACGCATCTCACGAGACGAGGAATGGCCGCTGCGGAACAATGTTTCGAACAGCGGAACGTTTTTCCCTTGTTCCCTTTATTCCGCGATGGCTCAACTTTTGCGACGCGCAATTTGTCCCCGTGAACGATTCGACAGGGGGCAAATTATCCATTTCAACGAAATGGAAGGCAATTTATTCGCTGCCCTGAAAACTTATTTCACCGTGTCGAACCAGCAACGACGATTTGTCGCTGTAATTTCGCATAATTTTCTAGGACGCGTCTACCGTTCGTTTTAAAGACCTTTCCCGATTCTATTTACTACCGAGCCTCGGAAAAGTATTTTCCTTCCGTCGATTTATAATTATTTTTCTACACTCGTATGCAATTTTAATCTCAAGGACCGTAGAAGCTTATTAAAGCAGTGGACGTATTAGAAGATTCAAGGCCACCAGCGTACTGGTTTGAGCTTAATAAAATAATTAAGAAAGTTTTATTTCGCTCCTGTGTCTTGCAATCAATGCAAATATTTTTGTTTAGACCGCGGATCTTTATGCAAAATAAAAATTGTTTGCCTCATTTATAAGTAACGCGGGCCAAGTAAAAATTCCTTTCTTCTTTTAATAATGTTAATAAACTGACACCAATAACTTAATATTCTTAAATATTTTTAATCTCTTCATTGCTTGAAATTGCAACTACTTGTTCTTATCATAAATGCATAAAATCCGCAGTCTGCTTATTAGTAATGGCTTCCATTAATATAGTCGGTCTATTCCAATACGTTTAACTTAAAAAAAAAAAAAATCGTAAATAATCCAAAACATTTGAAAATTCGATTCGAAACTTTCCCTCTTTACGACGACCCCCTATAACATTTTACTGCATCGTTTAGGTCGTTCTATTGCGCTTTGAATGATAAGTATACTACCAACTTTACAATAATATGGGTTATACCATAAATTGCCCGTTACCTCTGTTCCATAAAGCAGCCAAAATAATCGTTCGTCAAGTTTTAGGGGGTCCTTGCAGAGAGGAAGCTTCAATCTTCAAAATGGTAGATTCTGTGACGAAAAAAGTTTTTCTGCGTTTAGAAACATTTCGATTCTCACCCATAACCATGCAAATGCAATGTGGCATTCTGAAGATTTGAGTTAATACTGTTCTTCGAATCTTAAAGGTCTCGTTTATATACTGAAAGATGGCAGCATATGTTCTGTCACTAAACGAACGGAAGAATCATTTCAGATCTCAGAACAATTAATTAATGAACCTAGTAAATCAAATTGTTGACTTTTTCGTATTTCTGAATCGCTGAAAGGTATGTAATCTTTTCTGTGATACGAGAAAAAAGATTTTTGACCTCGACGATACGGGCATACTCTGTTAGAGGTTAGAATATACCTGAAGCCTAACTCAAGCTGTACATCATAATCTGTCAGTGGAAACGACGCGTGGTCGTGGCCGTTCTCTTTGAAGCGCGAGAAACAGACGAATACCGTGATCGACGGTGATTCACGCAGCATCTAGCAGCCGGATCGAGGATCGAGGTATACGCACGCCCGCGAGGATCGATCACGCGGACAGATCTTCGAGTAAAAGTACCTCCTGGCGTCCTTCTGCGGTGCTCACCGAGGAATGTATTTCGCAATCTTATGCTAATTTGGTTAGTCACCCTCGGTAGGTCGGCTGCGCTCGATACCGCGCGCACAAGCGCGTGTGTTTATCGTGCCGGAATAGAAGAGGCGTAACTGAAACGAAACGACGACAAGGGACCAACCGGGAACAATGGCGACGGCAATTTGGCCTTTCTACGCTATATCGATTGTTCCCCTGTCATTTCGCGACTCCTTATCCCTAAACGCGGCCCATTGACTGCGCGAGCTATGCTGCAAGCAGATCGTTACACGGTACGTATCCTGTAATCGCGCCCTGCCTTTATATCGTGACATTGAGATGTTTATGACAATTCGTTAGCCGGGACCACGAGCCCGCCGATTCGGCAATAAATGCCCGAGATTTATAGTACCGCGAATATCAAGCGGACCCCTTGGGCCTCTTTTTATAACCATTTATTGGGAGCCATTTCGTTTGAAATATTGTCTCTACCCGAGAGCAACAAATCATTTTCTTTGCAATCGCTCGGCTGGAATTTCTAACGATCTCTCAAAGTTTTCTTCTTTCAAAATTGCCGGAAGTGTAAGAGCCAGTTGCACTGACACTTCCCCTTTTTCTCCACTGGTTTTACGATTTGTTTCGTAACGATTTTTGTGCGCGGTTTGTCCTGCCAAAGCGTACTGGTGAAGTACCCGAATACGCTTTTTTAACGGATCCAATTTCTTCCATTATCGTTTGGGTGTGTTTTCTACTAATTTTTTCATACGAAACAAATATCTCTATATTTTTCGAATACGGTCAATTAAAATTCTGAATTTTAACTTACATTTTTCTTTATGCTTATACAGTGATTTCTCTATATATGTCGCCAAGGCCTGGATCGTCAAGGAATGGATCATATACAATACCCCCCACATGTTGGTCACACCACCACAAAGCCCCGATATTAACCCGATTGAACATCTATGGGCAATAATAGGAAAAGGATTAATAAAATTCAATATATCATCCGAGGCAAGTTTAAAAGAAAAAATACTCGAAGTGTGGAACTCTATATCTCCGAGTGTTACAGAAAAGTTAGTAAACAGTAAGGCATACTCGCTTCCAACATGTTATTCGTGCCAAAGGTGGACCTACTAAATATTAAAGCTGTAAAAGTTACCTGTTCGAATACTTTTCTGGCATCTGAAAAGTTTATGTGTGTCAGAAATAATTCATAACTATTGTATACTTATTTCGATTCGAATACCAATTTACAATGTTAATATTTCTGTAAGTATTGTACAATATACCTATTATAATAAATAAAGTATTTCATGGTAAGTCTCCAAATACTTTCGTGAGTTCAATCACAATGATACGTTCTCTATATTCATTTACAAAATTCATTGTCTTCCAGTTTTATTAACCCAGTAGGGTCTTATTAATTGTAAACAAACAATTGTACAATTGTCAATGACTGTTATTGTGCTATCTTTTTGACTGGGAGCGTAGAATCAGAAGCAGCTCGAATTCTAGAATATTCCGTCGGCGTATAAAAATTTTACGCATCGCGGGTTAAACATTTCTCCCACTTTCTCTCGGGCAACAACAAGCGTCTGAAGCGTTAGCAGATTGTTCGCGATCGGCCTCGGTGAGAGAGAAACGGTCGCCGTTCGTTCATCCTTCGTGCCGAGGGATCGCTTCTTGCGACAGTTCCGGTATCCCAGGAACGCGAACCAGTCGATTTCAATAGCCGATCGCTTTCCAAACCCGTCGAGAAAACCGCGAACCATTTTCCACCGGTTTTTTTTCTTTTTCCTGTCCTCCTGCCATGCGGCTACGTTTTCTCAATGCGGGCCCGTGAATCATGCGAACGCAACGGCGAATACCACAATTTTTCCGAGCTCGAGGCATCGTTTGCCCGCGCGCAAAATAACCGAACGCTTTGCGACATTTCCTGTGTTTCCGAAACGCCCTGCGATCGGTATCAACGACTCTTCAAGCGAACACAGATTTCGCACTAATCCTCGCAGGATATATTCGATCAAAATCGACAACGTAATTGTTGAACTAATTATTTAGGAATTATTTTGTTAAATAGAAACCTCCGTTTTTTTACGTATATCGAATCCTCTCTTCATTCTACGTAAAAATGTACAACGTTAGGTTAAGATGGTCGAAGAACGATAAATTTGCGAGGTATTTTGGAAAAATATCTTCATTAACGCTAGGCTTACGGGGCCCGTCGAAATGGCGGGTTCTAATATTTTTAATTTGCAATTATTAAGATTCTAAACATATATCCATGAGGAATTATTCAACTCTGATTATACAATGAGTACAATATTGAGTATTATACTGAGTACAATATTAATTCCACTTGTTACCAAACTTCAAATAAGCAGTAGTTTCGATCTACGGTGTTTACTCGATATATGTCCAAAACACCGGTATAGCTAGCGACATATATCGGCCAGGAGATAGAAGCTCTAGAGGTTAGTTCTAGGGGTTAGTTCTGGGACTTTTATCGGCTAGGCGTTTGGGACATATATGGAGTAAACACTGTAGTTCCAATAATTATCTCGATGACCATACAAGATGCTCAGACGAATTCAGTCAGGAAGATCACGATCTTCGCAAGCTTCGTGATCGGAAAGACTAATTCGCTTACCGGAAGTAACGTGCACCGTTTGATTATCATTCGGCTTCCGGCATCAGCGTTACCCACGCGTCGATGGAACACTACCAGAAGAAAAGTTCGAACCGCGAATCTTCGTAGAAAAACCTGAATTTCGCAGTTGGCTGTTCGCTGTCGAAAAGAATTGACATGATCCGTTGAGGTCAAGGCTAGCTGGCCTTGAAAGGAATTCGAGTACTTGGAATGCGGATTTTTGAGGTTACCGAGATGTTTAGAGACGCGACACACTTGTGCCGATCTTCTCTTTCCTCGAAGCTTCGACTCTTCGATAATAGAAACACCGACGATTAACATACGCACATTTATTTTCTCCACAGTTGGAAAAGTAATGCGTTTCGCGAGTAATTAATTTCGAACACAGCATCCTCAAATTAGAAATTGCGGACCGTTCATTTTAAGATTCAGTCGCTGAACAGAAGCTAATTAAATCTATTCGCAGCTAGACGATATTGACGGCGTGTGGTTAATTAAAATAATCCAAGACGTATATTTTACAAATAATTACTTCAGAATGTTAAAAAAGATCTAGCCGCGCATAGTATAATTTATTTTCAATAAAGAACGGTTTACGCGCGTCTATTAAACTCGGGTTTCATTCGATCGGTTGAAAGTTAATTATTTAACTAATTGCAGATCATTATTCTAATCAAATGTATGCTTTGATTGCAATGTAAACGAATAGTTGAGTGCCCTCGATATTTCCGAATTAATCTTGAATTAATCAATCCCGATATTTTGTGCTTAGATTAATGAGAAATATTCCATTTCTTTTTTTTTTTTATAGGAAGCGGAGAAAAACATTCAGGTTCGCCTGTGCAAAATGAGGGTAGCTCGTTCTCATCGACGGTTCTAACACTGTGACAAGATGTACTCCGAGTGGCAAAAGGTGAGTCAATTTCCCACTTTTCTCTTTCCCATCGAAAGCTTTTCCACGTTCAACCGTTTTTCCGCAACTCTTAAATGTCACTTTGTACCGGCGAACTGCTGCAAAACTTTCTCCCGTGTAATGCCCAGCGTTTAGAAAATTAATCATTAACTGTTTCGTCATCGGCCCGCTCTATCTGTCCCACGAAATGGATTGCCAACGTCTGTCATTGAATTGCGTAAGAATGATAATGGAAAATATATTTAAATCACTTTTAACACGTTGACTGCCATGTCACCCATACGTGGATGATGGAATTATTTGTCCAGGTTTTAAAATGAATTTTCACGTTAATATATTCATTGTACCGATTAGGATCTGTAAAATGCAAGAAAGTTGCAGTACAACGAAATATCATACATTTAATTTTTTTCAATTTTTATTTCGTTAAATAACTTGATTCGATTTTAATTTTTGAGGTTTCTAGTTTGGCTGTCAAAGTGTTGAATCGACGCAGACGGGAGGATTAAATAATACTTATGCAATAGACTTTCACGGAACAATCAAAATTTCTCGTTACAACTGTTACAAAATTCCTGAGTATCCAAAAATATCACAGATTCTGCCCTAGAAACGAGTTCACTGTGATTCATTATTTTGTTCATTTTCGATATCTACAGTGGCGGGTGGGGGAATAACTATGTCCAGTTTGAATATTGCCGTTATTTGTAATAATATGAAAAAATGTTATATAGAAAACTTACACGGTACAGCTTCTCGATAATTCTTGTATACTTAATTTTGGATCAGCTTCCACTAGAGATTTTATGGTGTCATTATCAAATTGAACTGGTCGTCCATTTCGAGGCCTGTCAGAGAGATCATAATCACCAGCAGCAAACCTTCTGAACCAACGTTGACACTTGTTGACCTTCAGTACATCTCCATAAACATCGCAAATTTTCTTTCTTGTCACCGTTGCATTAAATCCCGCATGAAAATGAAAAAGTATGCAATGACGAATACGATCCTCGGAAGGTACGGACGCCGCCATTTTGTTACAGGGTTAAAAAAAAAATTATTAGAATATTTTGAATACAGGTTGCTTTACCGAAAACTGTAAACGATCGGTACAGAACTAAAGGCAAAACAAATTCTTTGCAAATAATTGACTACTTATGGCTACCCTTAATTCATATTAACAAGGGCGCCTTTTTATTAATTTTAGTGGATAAAAATAAAAAAAAGAGAGCCAACAGCACGTGGTGTTCCCAGGCGGTCACCCATCCAAGTACTAACCACGCTCAACGCTGTTTAACTTCGATGATCGGACGAGAATCGGTTTATTGCAACGTGATATGACCGTTGGCTGATTTTAACAAGTTTAAATGTGCAGGAAATTGTTCCGAATCCAAATTTTAACAAGACTAACAAGTAGGGACCATAGTAACTTAATATATATATGGCCGCCACTGTACGTACACGCACACACACACTTTGTGTCTACTATATCTTGCTGATTCATTACTGCGCCAAATAACGCGCTCTAACTAGTCCATTGTATCTAACGACCGAGACTACTTTCCATTAGTTTATCTATTGTACCATTATTTCGCGAATTTGATTCACGTGTACGTATACACGGTGTGCGCGAGTGTATGTGTGGGCTGTGTTCCGCGGTTTAATTGTGCCGTCGAAATAATGCGTTCCAACTAGTCGGGGAGTCCTCATTCTGTCGTGACGCGGGCTGATTTATAAAAGCGACTCGATTCAAGGATACACAGATTATCTCTCCGAGAAGTGGAGTACGCGGATAAGCAATTGCGAAACGCGCGAATACACCCAGGAAATCGGTCGTCGCGAATTCAATGGCCTGCGTAGGAGTTAGGCGACGCGGCGCTGCGCGGCGTGGCGCGTCGTGCCGACAGCGTCTCCGCGAAAAAGCAATTTTAATTGTTGAACAATCGGGTACTCACGGGTCATTGCGTCTCGTTGCACAATGTTTACGTGGTCAGGATCGTACCCGGGAATTGTTGCGTGGTCGGAGTCAATGATCTGTGCACACGCAATTGCGTTGTCGTGTATCGTACGAGTCCCAGCCACTTTCGAATGCCTCTTTGCGCTTCGCGCCGTTTCGTCCGGCGCGGCGACCTAATCGCACTGTGCTCTCGCCGTCTACGCTTGCGAACACGCGCCGCGCTTGCTATTATATTTTCGCTCCTCGCTCCGTTGACCCGGCGGCGATCGCCAGAAAATCCATGAACACTATTGCGTAAAAACGAAGGCACTGTTCGCGCTCCCGGAATCTGATCGAACGTCAAACCTCTTTCTGCAATCCGCGCGAAATTTTCCTAGCGCGAAGCACACTTTTCTAATAATAATCATTTACTGCAAGTCCGTTGTTTAATGGTTTCTTTCAGATACGTAGCATAAATTGGCAATAAGCCTTCTTAAATAACAAATTCTTCATATTGTAACGTAATAAGCACAAAATAATTAGGACATTGCTTTATTACCTACTGAAAAATAGTAAGCAAACAAAATGTTGGAAATAGGTATTTGGCCAATGGAAACTCTGGAAAAATGTATTCGACATTTTGCAATTCAATAAAATATTAACACTCAGTGGTTTAGTCATTAGATAAATATCTTCTAGAAAGCATCTCTAAAAATAAATGCAGGACTTTGAAAAAAATTTTAATACCAAGTGCTTCAAAATTTTTGAATTCCACATACACCGTAAAACTAAATTTGCGTACATTCGATATCGTTCAAGAAAATATAGTATAAATTAAATCATTATTGACTGCAATAAATTTGGTAAATAATCTTTATCATAATTTGTACATTTTGTTTTAATGAAAGTGATACGCTGGCTAAGGGAAACAACAAATAGGAAATTTCTGTTTCCCAGCGTACAGTGACAAAACATTTTATTACTGTACAAATGAGGGTTAAGTGTTTAATGAACAGTCGTGCGTGGCGTACTCGCTCGTGTGAACTTCTAATTGAACACAATGGTTTCGCTTGGAAAAATGGAAAAGGTGTTAGCAAGTTCAACACGCGTTCCGTGCATTTAAAAATGAAAGACTACCGTTGCTTTCAAACATTTAGATAAGACTTGTTCAAAGGATAGAGCATTTTTAATTAACCGTACTCTGAAATGTAATCTGACAGCGTTTTCAATGATCACAAAAGGAACTGTGGCACATTAGGCATCGAAGCCGAAGCGACGCACGTTCCATTACTTCAATCTTTTTAATATCGGTTACGCTGCTCGACGACGATCTCTTCCGCAATTATTCGTGAGCTCATTATTCTTGATTGGGCCCGTGTAATACTAAGCCAGTAAAAGTGAGAACGCGGGTAAATCTGCCCGAACGTCGGAAAAGTGGTTGCGAGTATTTCTAACTTGAAAAGTAAAACATTTCTTTGGAATTTTTATTTTATTTATTCAACATATATTTTGTGATGATTACATCGGGAATCTTTATCCAGAACAAACATTTTTCGAGTCAATCAGAAAACTAAATAGAAATGTATTTTTAAATGTAAGGATATTCTTAAATTATTTTAATAGTTTCACGATCTCATATTTTATAGACTATTAACAGAATTGGATTGGAAATAATTACAGCTTCAGATACCTATATTTCCATAAAAACTTTTTTCAAAATGTATAGAAATTATTGTACAGGTCATAAAATTTATAATTTCATACATTCACATAATTGGAAATGTCGACAATATAAAAAAAAAAATTTACTTATCACTTTCTTGGGTTGCTAATTTTTGATACCAAGAGATTTTGAAATTCAAGTGAAAGGAAATAATTAATTGGTTTTTTTATCAATATCTACGTATAATTTACAATACATCAAAAGGGAAAAATAATTATTGTAACATTCCGAAAGGCGAGTGACATTTTCAACGATTTTGTTATCTTAAAATATTTTTTAAATGAGTCGTACACAAGTCAGACCACAAATGTGTTCCAACGCCATAATTAGATTTAACGGAAGCATCCTCTCTAATTTCCCTATAGTAGGATTAGCATTACGCGTCTGTTAAATTGAACGTAAAGTTTTTGTGTTCCGATCTCCATTAAATACCACTATATCCTTTGCTATAAACAGAATTGAAAAAGTAGAAATATTCCTTTGAACCTAGTATTTATTTCCAATATACTACAAGAATCTTTACATCCGTTCTAATAGTGATAAATTAATTGAAACACATAAATAAATATTTTGCTAAAAGTACCACATTTGTCTCTGATATTGCACCCCACAAGCTTGTATTCTAAATACTGTAATTATTCAATATTGAATTATTGAAATTATTGAAATTATTGAATATTCGAAAATTTAATTCCGAATAAAACTAAATCTTTGTATCGTTTATCCACTGCGTAACGAAATAATTTTAATATAGCAGAGGTAGAGACATACGGACATAAAATACGTGCACACAATAATTATGCAAGTAGCACTTGCACAATACAATACATTAAACGGTACAAAGGAGTAAACTTTACAGCGGAAATTTCGTTTTTAAATAGAGCAATACACATCTAAAGATCTATTTGAAACCGGAAATATAATATTCGCCATAAATAACTGTACTTGCATACTTACATCAGACAGCTGGTACATAAGATTACAAAACACCAGCACCGATTGCTTCACACAAATTTCACCTCTCTTTGGAAAAACAAATAAATGTTCTAATATTTATGAATTGCACTCGTCTTACGAGTCAATTACAGAGACTCAGTATTTGAAAACTTACCATGAAATACTTTATTTATTATAATAAGTATATTATACAATACTTACAGAAATATTATTAACATTGTAAATTGGTATGACTCTAGATTA
The DNA here is from genome assembly GCA_028454245.1 of Halictus quadricinctus. Taxonomy (NCBI): domain Eukaryota; kingdom Metazoa; phylum Arthropoda; class Insecta; order Hymenoptera; family Halictidae; genus Halictus; species Halictus quadricinctus. The sequence goes on from CM052127.1 coordinate 14,001,430, forward strand.
TACAGGTCAAGTTTCAAGTGAATCGAAATATGTATATAATAGTTATGAAGTATTTCTCACAAACATAAACTTTGCTGATGCCACAAAAGTATTCGAACAGGTAACTTTTAAAGCTTTAATATTTAGTAGGTCCACCTTTGGCACGAATAACATGTTGTAAGCGAGTGTGCACCCCTTTCTTCTCTTTCCGTTAGTTTTTTTGGACGGCTTGAACGGTACTCGTTTTTTACAGTTCCTTCAGATTTGGATCGTTTAAGAATATAATGTACATCTATTTATGTTACGCCACTTCACAATTTATTTTCTCTCATTTTCAGGAATTTGTTTTGCGACACATGTTCGATAGAATATTTCACCACGAATGCTAGACTATGACTGACGCACGTGGACCGAATGTTTACATTCAGTGCCTGAAAAACTTTGTTTTCATTCATTCTTAGAGATTTCTGTGTGTAAATACTTTTGTGGCATCAGCAAAGTATATGTTTGCGAGAAATAATTGTATACATATTTCGATTCACTTGAAACTTGACCTGTACAATCTAGAGAGTCATACCAATTTACTAATAATATTTCTGTAAGTATTGCATAATATATTTATTATAATAAATGAAGAAACATGTCCGAGCCGTGTTATCACCCAAGCCTTTGCGACATATATAGACTTATATATAGACTTATTTTAATAAATCAAGTATTTCATGGTAAATGTTCAAATAGTTTCGTGAGTCACTGTAGATGTCCGGGAATTGAATCACCGATCAAGCTCGCACATTGTATAATTACGGAAGTCGGCGGAAAGCCATCGCGAAAGTATCCATCTCATTAGCTGCGGGCTTAGAAAAATTTCTGAGAAAGAGAGAGAGAGAGAGAGAGGGGGAGAGAATATCGGACCGTAAGATAACGCAACTGCCGCGCCGGCGAAACCGTTGCCCAATATAAATCTTCTCCGGTTTGAACTCGTATGAACGCGGTTCGAACGGTTCCGCGAACACAATCGGTTTTTACCATCGACAGGCCCCGGCCGTTTCTGCAACTCGCCACGGTGGCTAGTTAGAGAATCGCTTCCCGTTCTATGCAGCCTATATCCAGGCTAGTTCCACGTAGGCGTACTCGTATTTAGCGCGTAATTTATATAAGAAGAGAGGCACGCTTGGTTCCACCCCAAAGCACTTCGATCCACTGGCGCCAGCACCTCTTCTTCAACGTTTTCCGTCGGGAAAGCGTGGAGCACGCGCGCGCGCGTTTTACGCTCGTTTCGCAACGCTCTCGCCGGACCATTGAGCGCACGGTGGAGGAACGGACCCCGGAAGCTGCAACCGAAACGGACGGGCCCTGTAAGGGCTCGGTTCCGGGACGGAGGCTCGAGCCGGCATCGGCGCAATTAGCCACGAGGCCGGCTTAATTAGAAAACCTGTACGCCACTGTGCACACGCAGCAATTGTTGCGGAGAAGAGGCGTATAACTTCCAGTGTTGCATCGAACATCCTCGCGTCCGGATCGCGGAACTCGATTCCTCCTGGTCGACGACATTCTTCCTCCCTTTGGTCGTCGATACCGACCCTAATTTTGCGTCTACATGGTACGTGGACGGTGCAGCGTGGTCCTTCGAGCTGTTAGTCCTCGCGGCCGCGTTTCCGGCTGACCCCGTTTCGCCGATCGGTTTTCGCGAACGCGAAGTAGCACGCGCGGTGGAAATCCCCGACATCCTCGCGGGATTTTCGATGGATCCGGTGCGATTCTAGATTTCGAGGTGTATACGACCTGTGTCTGTGTCTGTGTGTGTGTGTGTGTGTACGACTAGCTTGTGAAACGAGCTGAAGGACAGCGAGATCGGGAGACGCAGCGACGTGGAGCAACGGAGGAGTGTCGTAGGTGCTGAACACGAGGACAGAGGACTATCCGCGACTTTTAATAACGTCGCGTTCGTCCCGCGGCGGTTAGTTCGAAGTGACAAAGGATCGAAGGGGGGACCGTTGAAATTCCGGGAACCGGAGATCGGCAAGAAGAGGACGACCGATGGAAGACGCGCGCCGGTATTCCCGAAACGTCGCGCCCCGGTGACCGTTAACGAATTCAACGCGGCCAAACACGAATTTTTCGAGACTGGTGACCCAATGCGCTGGATAGTAAACTGTCTCGGCGACCTCCTAACTTCTTTAAGGCGAGTTTAAAATGCGCGAGTGCGTCGCGCGGGCCCGATTGTCTCGAATCTTGACCGATCGTGATCGGGTTCCAAAGCGGGTCAAGCTCTGGCGACACGATCCCGTCGATCGAAGGGAACGCGTTCTTCTATGATCTCTATGATCTCGAGACTAATTAGTCGCGGAGACCAATAAAGAAACGATCGACAGAGTCAGCGGCGGCTGCACGACGAAATGCCGCGATCACCGTGACGCAGCCGATGTGGAATGAAAGTACAGGTCAATGACACCTGGATTTGACTAGGAGACACCTTTTCTCATCCTCTGCGAGCCGGACGGTGTTTGCCGAGACTTTCTGCAAATAGAAAGAACAGGGAAGGCGGGAGGGGTCTCCCCTGCGTTCACCTTGAACCCTGCGGGCTCCGGCGACGTGACGACGTTCTCTCGTTTTGTCCGATCGGAAAAATCCACGGCGCAGTTAAAGAGAAACTCCGGAACGCGGGAACACTGCTTTGACCCGCGGTTAATTGCACGGTAGAAAAATCGGCAACGAAAGTATCGTTACTCGCCGATTAGCCGCGGACGAAGTTCGATCGTATCTGGTCGAGCGAGAAACTGGTACCCGGGCAAACCCGTATCGCACCGTTCAGGCTGATAACAATGTCAAGTTCACGCAAAATTCCGCGTAGCCGGTGTTAATTGGTGTTAAACGAGACCGGCATACGCTGAAATCGCCCGGCGGCCTAGGTGAATTACGTGCTTCGTGGTCTGTTCGTGATTTAATTGACGTTCCCGTTAGTGCAGCCTTTAGTAGTGTCTTCAACAGTACATTCCGTCTAAACATGACTTCGCGCGGCGTGTCCGACAGGTTCGCCGATTGCTACCGGTTTCGGTGACGGAAAGTGGTCGACTTCCTCCGACGAAAAAACGCTTGGTCATTCGCGACTCTCGTTTTCCAAGATTTTTGAAACGTCGCTCTAACGAGAAGAGGAAGCAAACGAAGACAGCGGCAATGAAAATCGAGAATTGAACCGATTCGCCTGGTCGGGGATCGTCGATCGAGGAAAGTCCGACGATGCCGATGAAAATCGAGCGGTGACCGGCCGTGCGCAACATGGAAACCGCGGCATCGAGCGGCTTCATCAAGAAGCCCGAGCGCAGGTCTACGCGATCGTCGACCTCGAAGAATCGGTTTTCGTCACGAAACACGCGCTCGGAAGCTTTCTACGCCGGCGCGGAACCGTTATCCGTTCGACGCGCGTTGCATAATTCCGCCGGCCCAGACCCAGATACAAATTCCGCTCCGAATTCCAGCGGATCAGCGGAACGCGCGAGAAGGCAACACGCTTCCGGCCGGCCGAGGAACCTGGACCCTAGGACCGGCCTGGACGTAGGTCCTAGGGTCGAAAGGTTACCGAATCAGGAGGTGTTCCACACGGTTCCGCGAGACTTGGCTGTGTCTCGGAAAGAGATACTGCGGCGTTACGACAAAGACGAGAACTCGAAGTTTTCGGAGGCGTTGCGTCACCGATGGAGGCGGACCTCGGACGCCGAGGAGCAAGAGAGACCCAGGACCCTGCCTTCGATCGCGAAACGATCGCACAAGGAGTCGACCGGCAGACAGTGCCAACCTCCTCAGGGTTTCCGCAAGGTATCGAGGCAAGACATTCTGCGCAGAAGAGCCAGCGTGGACGTGCCAGTCGGTGTCTCTCGCGGTAGGAGTCGCCCGGAGGAGAAGCTAGAAAGTTCAGAGGCGAAAGGTGGCACCTCTTCCAGTTTCTCGAGGAGCGTCCCGCGGACCGTCGGTAGGTGGGGCAGAGAGGACGAGAGAGAGTCCAGGTCGGTCTGTGATTTCCTGGCAGTCGCCAGCAAGCTGCAGGACATCACCGGTGGCCTTGTGCCCAGACCGTCGACCTTGCCGAAGATACTCCACGGATCGAGAGGATCGCGCTCAAAGGAGGACTGGGCCAGCCCTAGGCTGGCCAAGGACGCGGTCAGGAAGGAGCCGCCTGTTTACGGAAGGATACGAAGAAGGAAAACCTCCTTGCCAGCCAACCACGGGACACTTCGCAGCTCCCAGTCGTCGTTGAACACGCTGACCAGGTACTCGACGCAAGGGCATACGCGTGTCAGAGAAAGGGCCGTGGACGTCGAGTTCAGGACAACCACCAGACACCTCCGGGACCCTGTGCCGGACGCGCCGTATCATTCAGCGACCTTGCCTCTCGTTGATATGAGAGGAAGCCCTCAGCGGAATGCCCTTTACGCGAAAGTGTCTCGGAAAACGTCGAAGAGCCTTCAGAGATATGATGGCAAAGTTGATCAGAAAGATGGTGGTGACGATAGGGACGCTCGCGTAGACTCCGGTCACAGGACCATGTCGCGCAGGAGGATCATCGACAACATGAAGGACGAGAACGCGTACGAGGAGCAGAACAGCTCCAGGACCGAGGACTCCGTTCAATCGGAGAGCCAGTCCTACCACAGCGAGAACAAGAACCTGTGCGAAGTGGACAGTGATCGATCGAAAGAGTCCTGGACCAGGTCCAGGGAGGCCACCAGGTACAGGTCCAAGTCCCAAAGCAGGCTGACAGAGAACTATCGCGCGAATCATCAGGCCACAACCAGGCTGGCCACGACTCTTCCCAGTTACGTGAAGAGCTCGAGAAAGTGTTCGACCGGGAAGCCGCCGGAGGCCGAGTGTCACAGGAGGCTGTCCAAGGAGACCGGTATCTCGTCGAAGCAGAGCAAGGAGAGATCGAACTACGTGAAGAAGTCGGCGGCCAGCCACGTGAAAGCTTACAACGACGCGAACATCGCACGCTCGAACTCGCCCGTGACCACGTCGTCGATTTTCGGATTCTGCACCGGGAAGAGGAAAGTTCACTCGCCGAGCGTCAACGCGAGAAAGGACGAAAGTGCGGCGTCCTGTCCGACCTGGAACGTGAAAACGGTTAGCATGGAAAATGGTCTTTTCAGAGGAGAATGCAGAGTTGTCAGAATTTCTTTGTTATCGGTGAATTTGTCTCTGGTCTTTGATACTGCTTTCGGAAGGAATGCTACAATGGTTGCTTAGGAAATATTTGTCTGAATCGATGCATGTCCGTTGCGAGAATGAAAGTGAGGGCTGATGTGACGCAAATGTCGATGACTGGCAGAATAGCTAAAAAAGACTGCTTTGTTTCGTAAAATGAGCTACGGGTTGCCAAAATGTTTCAGCACCGCGACTAACAGTGCCTCGTTTTTTCGATCATTTTAAAGAAGTGAGATCGCGAAAAAATCCTTTGTTAAACATTCAGATATTCAGGAATCGTGTAATGTGATCCGAGAAATTAAGCGTGAGAACATAAACGGGATTATTTCTGGGAAAATAATCCTGGAAAACCTGGAAAAATAGGGAAAAATTTTTTGTCGGTAATGTAGTCACTCTACGTTATCGCGAATCTACGAAGACCGGGCCCTTAACAGACTAAATATTTAAATGCAGTGATTCTTGAATGGTGCTGGCATCAGCCTTGGTTTTTTAATATATTATGCATAAATCGTTGGCGTTGAAAGAGCAAATGTTTAAATGCAGTGATTCTTGAATGCCTGACTTCAGCCTTGGTCGTGGATCTAGTTTCTCTGAAACTATTTGCGGTAAACACAGACAGGATTTTACTTGGTAACGCTCTGAGTCAACAAACATTGACTACTAAAAAACGGGTGACTCAAAAATCCAATAATGAAATGCAAACATGAATGTTTGCGTTATAATTTGGTGGTTAAATAACTAACAATAGACCTGTTTTTATTGGCAGATTTAAATGTTACCAGCAGATTATAAAACTTGTTTACACTGGAGAGCAAAACTGAGTCCACACTATTTGAAACAACACACTTTTTTAAAATTAGATCGAATGACTTGAATGTTATTGAAAAGTTAGAAGGATTAGTTTATTAGACTAGGCGAAAACAATTTTTGAAAAGAGAATTTGAATTAGTCGGAATCGCGAAAGAAATGGTAAAAATTGATTTTCTCAAAATTTTTATCTGAGCCTGTATTGAAAATTTGAAACATGTGTTTTATTCACTCGGATAAATTATATCCATGCTGAAAATTTCACAAATTTTGGATAATTCGTTTACGAGTGATGAACGATAAAAGTGCGATTATAAGACGAAAATCGTAAAAAATGGCAATTTTTCTCGCTTTTAATCGTTTATAACTCGTAAACGAATTAACCAATGTCGGTGAAATTTTCAGCATGGATATAATTTATCCGAGTGAACAAAACACATTTTTAAAATTTTTTAAAAAAGAACTTTTACTGTTTCTTTCGCGATTCCGACCAATTCAAATTTCTTTTTTTAATTTTTTACACCTCGTCTAATAAACTAATCCTTCTAACATCTCGAAAACACTCAAGCCATTTGATTTAACTTTAAAAAAGTTATGCTGATTCAAATAGTGTGGATTCGGTTGTAATTTTTACTGTATTTACTGTCTTTAAATTACAAAGGGTAAATCAGTATACATGTCCGAATATCAACGATTTTATAACTCTAGAAAGTTTCTAAAACGATTATCGACATTTTTAATCGTAGATCAAATGGATAATTGGATCTGCACTCCATTTACTGACTAGAATTTTTTTAACACAAATGTGATTCAGTACTACACAATATAGAACAAGGCCAACAAAGGGAAAGGAATTCTTTCGGTATTTCTTTAGAGACAATGTGGAATCATGGTGTTCGCATAAGAGAATTTCGCACGAATTTAACGTAACGTTTAGTCCTCATGAATCAGAAGTTTCTAATTTTTTTTTTAATTGTTGATATTTAAACTGTTACAATTTCATAAGAAAGGATCGTCAAATAATAAACCTGAACTCAATTCACAGCTCGAAGCCTCTATTTTTACAATCCATCGTTTACTTTTTTAAAAATTGTTTTTGCATAATATAGCGGGCAGGAAATTGAAAACATGTTTTTCTCAGAAATTTTATGGATTAAAACATCTCTAAAAACATTAGAAAATTGTTTTCGTGACTATGTTAATTATATATATATATATAGATTGAAGGTTTCCTTTTACAATGAGCTCTTGAAACTTGTGCGACCTTTTTAGCCGTTTTACTAACCTTTGAATAAAAGAAGCACTGCCACTGTAGGTTCAAAAATTTGTAAAATAAAATTATCCAGTAAAGATTTCAATGAATTTCGCCATGGCTGCTTGAAATTGTTAACAGCAAATATTAAATTTCTTTAACATCTTCAGAACATTCTTAAAGATATCAGAGAAAATTTACAAAGAATTTTAAAAAGTTCCTAGTGTGCTGCAGGATTACCTCCGTAAGTGTCGCAAAGGTCTCTACCGTAACTGTCAACATCTTATCCCCACCACTGGGGGAATCCTCACATTAGACTCATCATTGTATCACACGCCGAACCAATTGTTTAACGAGCCAAGACTCCATAGATTCGCGGTAAGGTAGAGTGACTACGTTACCGACAAAAATAGGCGAAAAATGGTTTCACGTGCCCCAACTTTTCGTCCTTGTATGAGAATATTTTTCGCTGAACAAGGGCTCGTTCGAAAGAGGAAGGTTCAGTCTAGGGCGCGCTGGTCACGAGCTAACGAGATTATGCGGATATTTGGTAATATAAGCGTTAGAAGTAGGCCAAAAATTGACGATGTGCGTGCCGTGGAATCCAAGCATTTTTACGCCATTGGATGAGTTTTCTGGACGAAATCGAGAGCAGCGCGCGCTAGAAAATAGAAATCGAGCTATATTTTGTCTTGACTCTCTGCGAAATAAAACGAAAACCTTGAAGCGCGTTTCTGGCGTCGGAATTCATAATATCGATAATACAGAGGAAAAAATGTGACAAGTTTCGTCACAGACTTAGGACCCGTCCGATCAAGGCCAAGACGGATCTTAAGTCAGTGGCTGAAGGCTGTGAACGGAAATTATACAGCAGTTGTCAACCTGTTGACTCTGCAAAAGTCACGTGACTACCGTTGGCTATTGAAAACATTGAATTAATTTTCGTTTTCAGGGTGAATTGGTGTGGTTCGACCCAGGCGTCGGCCATGTGCTGCCAGGCGAGGTTTTGGAGTACCACAGGGCCGCCAACGTGCTCTCCGTACAGGCGGTGATCGCCGGCAAGGTATGATAATATCTGCATCTGCAATCGATAAAAATGACGCAACGTGAATGAACATTCCCCGGACTGGTTGAGGAGTGGAAAGGGGACACACACAAGCGTATAAATCGTTTGAGATTCGAACGCTCGACCAGAGACAAGTTGTGCAAGATCCGTGGCATGTCTCTTCGGGTAGCTCGCGTTGCTTCGGGAAACAGAAAAACGCATATTCGTTGCGTCGGATCGTCCCGACGACGAGCCCGGCTCGTTTCTTTCCAGACTGAATAGGAATTGGATATTTACCGTTCTCCCCATAGACAGGCCAACAATGAAACTACGCCGTGTGTTATTATCTCGAAGGGATAGAGGAAACTGGATAAAAGTGTGCTAGACTACGTGCTAGTCAACAATACCGGGGTCCACTTCGAGGCCAAGGAACAACCGGTTATTCTGCATTTCCTTAAGACGACGACGCTCGCTTCGGGCGGTCGCCTCGACGTTCTAACTATGCTCTATTGATTTTTTGTCGAAACAATTTGGCACGGACACAATGGGAAAGAATGGTTGTTTACCGCGGCGATCTGGGTCGCGATGCGAATACCTGGAAAACGTGATACGGGAGTAGTTACGTGATTCTTTTTTTTTTTCTTTCTTCGCTATCTCTCTTTGTAGGTCGTCGACCTCCGATGTAGATCATTCGATTATCTCGGTGGCAATCCGAACAACCCGATCGCTCTAATGTCCCGATAAATGTAGTTTCAGATACGAAATTGTTTCTCTCTCACTTTGCGGATATGTGCTGCGAATGATTTCTCTTTGCTGGGCACGTAACCATTAAATCCACAAAAACCGTAAGAAATACGAAAGCTACAGAATTCATGCTTATTAACCGTTGTATAAAATAGTGAGAATAGTACCGGAAAATTTCTACCGAGTCCAACTTCGACGTGCACGGTTTTATCGCGGAAAATTGTCGGATCGTTGCACGAGTGATTAGTATTGTTTGTTGTAAAAGTAAAATGCTCATTTTTGTGCTGTTGGGAAATTAATTGATAATTATTTTATGCGCGGTTAGGTAATTATTTGATTTATTATCGCATTGTATGCTGTAAAGCAAATTGATTTCTATTTAGCAATTCACTCATCATTATTAAATATATTCATTGAGCTGTCGCATTTTTTTTCCACGCGTTTTGAAAGTTCAGTTGGCGGTTAATGGTTACATTGTTATTAGGCGTTGTACAAGAGAAAACTATAATAGACTCCACTGGCAGCCCATCGATGCCATCATCAGTCAGGAAGTGTCGCAATTAATCTTCATATGCCACGTTGGAATCCATCAGCCAGCAACATTCAAGCGATTGCAATAATTCATTGTCTATGCTGAAACTAATGTATTAGGTGTGTGCGTGCTAAAGTTTTAGTTTTTTTCAATAGAAAAAGAATGAAAAAAAAAACAGTACAATAATAATCATAGACTCATTTTAAAGCTCGAGACCTTCACTTTCGCAGACCAATACTTGTGCAATTGTGAAAATTGAGAAAAAGACTAAAACTTTTGCATTCGCCCAATATATTAACCTAGACAAATTACCAGAATAATTCCAGGTAATAAAACAGTAGTATATCTCAAATATCGTTAACTTTGTGACAGGACGATAAGAGAAATATCTCGGCAAAAATGTGAGCTAAATTGTTATCTCTGGGGAGAATTTGCCATATAATTTCTGAGATCCGCGAACGGTTCTGAATTTTTCGAGTTGTAAAATCGTCATTTCTCTCCGAGCCTTCCGCGCCATTGCTCGGGCTCATTGTGTCGTGTACACAATGGTTCGATAAATTCCGCGGCAATTCCAAGCACGCTGATCAACGACCGGGCAGAGCAACAGTATTGTAAAACGTAACGCATACGATTCGCGTGGCATTGGCGACTCGGTAGACCCGTTACGAACAGAGGAACGAAAAAGAAAGAGCAGAAAGGTTCGTGAGGAGATTAACGCGTTGGAAGAGGAGGAGCAAAACACAAGATTTCCATCGTGTTGGTCGGCTAACGGGCTAGTCAAATGCGTCTGGTCCCAGATAGAAAGTCGAATACCGCGCATACTTGGCGAAATACCGCGAAATACTTCCGCTGCTGCGGGTACCTTGGAAAATTACTCCAGCAGATCGATGTGCCGGTACCGACGTGAAAGTGCATATCGAAAAGGGGCACCGTGCTCGCTACTTGCAACACCTTCCTGCACTTTCAAGCTCCAAGGACATCATATTCGCAACAACATCGTGTCCCCGTGTTTTTCGCGTTCCCGTCTTTCACTTTCGTCTTTGCTCTTCGTCGCATCTTAACCAGTTAACTGTGGAATTTAATTTGAAAAATCCCTCACGGCGCGCAATTAAAATCAACCAATGACGAATACACAGTCAGTCCCATAAATATTCGTACGCTCTTAAAAATCGCATAACTTTGTCAATATTGGACTATACTATTTGAATTTTTTTTTTTGAGAAGTTAGAACAGAATTGGATCACTACATAAAGTGAAAAAAATTTTTTTTTAAATTACAATTGGTCGAAAGTGCAGGGAAAATACTAGATGTTGTATTTTGCAACCTTTTTATGTGGACTTACATTGGAAATTTAGAAAGTACGATTTGTAGATCTGTATGAATTATACATGTTCTGAGAATTTTATCGAAATCGGTCAACGTTGCAATGAGCTGCAGATACGAAAAAATTAAATACGAAAAGTAGTACTTTATTTTTATAGAAAGAAATAGAAATAGAATAATAATAAAAGAAATTGGATAGAACGACCAAAGGTTAAAAAGACATTCATTCATGTACTATAAATAGTTTCTACGCGATTCTTATTTGCATCTACTGAACCTTAAAAACGTGTACAATATAATTTGCATAAATATTTGCAGACCAGTTACAACTATGTAAATTAAGGATAATTTTGCAAGTTGTTGCGTTGGCTTCGTTTATTGATCGACTACAGACGAAACAGATCGAAACAGACGATAGTCAACATAACCTTAAAAGAAATATATTTTTCGCTAAATTGATATTTGCAGTGCACGTATTTAAGTTATGTGAGACTATATTTACTAAATTTTCAATATACTTGTCACGGGATTTACCAACGTAACTGTCTAGGCAAGCTCGATAAACATTTATTTTTATTGCTTGTAACGCAGTCATTTTTCCAAGTACGCGGCAGCAGAATATTAAATGGAGCCCAATCAGTCGTAAACACGAAAGTATTCATGAAAATAGTTAGCATAGTTCTCGTGCGTCATGCGGGGATATCGTATAGATAATTTCAGGATACATACCGTCTGCGGAACGTGGTTAAAGATGCTGCGGTTAGGAAAATTAGCTTCGACCTAACCATTTCTAGCAAATTGAGTTAATGGCAACTCTGGGATGGACATTAAACGCCAGTAATAATTAAGTACACCTTACAATGTTCTAGAACCGGAACAGCTTTATTAAACAACATGTTAACAACCTCTTTGAACAATCTTGTTAACCAGTAGTTTGAGATTCTTAAAAGTTATTCAGTATTACTGATTTAAATTTTTCATTTACAGTAACCATTTTCATTCAATATAATATTTCAAGCGAAAAGCGACCGTATAGCATATTCAAACTTCACGTGTCGCGTAACGTTAATATAATTTTCAATTATGTGCCAAGATTATTAGTTTTATTTGCACGACCATTTCACATGGTTGACTTTAACATCGATTATTTCAGTAGTGGTGTAAGTATTCGATTTCTCGACGCATTGTTGTGCGTTGGTAGCGGAATTTAGTTCAACGGTGACCCATTATAGTTGGTCGTCGCGCACAGGCGTCGAATTGAAAAATTTACATAAATTTCCCATTTCCGAGAAATTGTCACTATTTAAACAGTGATAATTAGACTGCGGATTTGATGCATTTACGACAAAAATGGGCAAGCACAATTTAAACCAGTGGACATATTAAAAAGATTTAAGGGCGCCAGCGTATTGGTTTTAGCTTAGTAAAATAATTAAAGCAACAAAGAAATTTTTATTTCGCTCTTGTGTCTTATTTTGCATTCCGATACTTTTTGGATCCACTGTAGACCGTCCGTCTTCATCTGCCTAAAAGGAGGCTATAGCTTGGTTTGGGGGTCAAATCTGCCCTGGAAGGTATTTTATTCTAATTTGCGTCATTCGATAGCCTACCAAAAAAGATACCTTTCAGGCAATTTTTAGCCCGATAGCTCATCTGTAAGGGTAGTTATAGAGGAAAATCGAAAATCCAGTTTTTGGCCCATTTTCTTCATTTAATAACAATTTAAAATTCTGAAAAAAACCTGACACATTTCGAATACCAAACCACATACTTTGAATCGTTTTCAGACTTTTCCGTTGCAAACTCTAGTTGTAAAAATCGAAAAAGTGCAAATTTCATATGGAAATCGAGGAGACACTAGAAGAGAATTAATTTAGCAATGAGATATTGTCCTAAGTATTTCGGAATTGGTAGTTGTGTGTAACGATCGTCCCAAAACCCGAAATATTTGCATACATCGCACTATGCGTGTTGCGCCATTGTCGCGATTTCGACTACAGCTGTTTCCCCGACGAAATTCTTTTCTCTTGCCAAAAGTGTTCCTCGAATTCCAGCGGAGCTTAAAGAAGCGTAAAATAAAAAACAGTGTTACACGAAGCGAGTTTTAGAAAACTGGAAAGCGCGTTGGATAATTCAGTATTTGATTCGAGCAAACTGTTTAGCCGCGGAATGCAGAAACACATGGTTGCTCCATCGTAAACTCCTGCCTCTAAAATATTTTTATATGATACCAATTCCGTTTGCAGTACCGTGAACGCACGGTGTTAAGCGTAATTCTGAAACAGTTTAGCTCGACTCGGTTCCGTGCTAATTGCTCGCAAAATACTCGTTCGATTACAACGTATTTACGAGATATATACTCCGCGGCGAGCAGAAATTCGTAATTTATTCGGAACGGCCCACAGTGGGCAATTTGGACAAAATCGGATTCAAAATCAAGAAACTTTCGATAGGAATGAGATAGAGCGATGAAATTTTTTTTAAATGAAAGCTGCAACTTTGTAGAATATGGGAAAAATAGAGAGATTGTGGTACGAACGTTTTTTAACTTCGAGAAAATTCGTTAAACGCGCACAAATTCAAGAAAATTTTAGTTTTTCCAATACCACGCGCGGAAAAAATTTTTTTTTAACATGCTATACATCATTTCCCATAGATCTTTTCACGCTGATTTCAAATCTGGTCTCAAAATTTGTCTATGACCTCAGGATTTTGCAAAAAATAGATTTTTGTGACAAAAACTAATGAAATCATTTTTTCGTTGAAATGATTGGACGGTAATAATCTCCCTATTTTTCCCATATTCTACAAAGTTTCAGCTTTAATTTAAAAAAAGTTTCATCGCTCTACCTCATTTCTATCGAAAGTTCTTTGATTTCGAATCCGATTTCGTCCAAATTGCCCACTGTGCGGCCCCTCGCGACTTTTAGCTGCCGTCCCAGTGAAAGGAAGCTCTTAATTAATTTCCATCGTACCGCGAACGGCTCTCGGACGTCCATTAAAAAACCTCTAACGGAATCAGTTTCTGTTTACCACGCGGGAATCAGCCGCCCGCGAGGTTGATATCGCGACGCCAACGCCGACGCCAATGGAATCGCAACTGCGAACTCAGGCAGTCCGATGTATCCGGTTAAGTCTCACGTGAGCGACTTTCGTGTCTTATGTGAATTCGCGCGGATCTTCCTTTTTTAACAAGCATTCTCTCTCTCTGCTCGCTCGCGCCGAAGATCGAGTTGCAATCCTCGTGGAAATCGAGCAAAAACCAGCCGGGAGGGAAGACACTGTTAGAAAAGTTCCGGTAGGATGAACTGTACCATTTTGAGAAAGTCCTAATCCATCCCAAAGAGGACCGAAATCGGTGTAACGGCCCGCAAAAGTGTTTCACAGTGTAAGTCTTTGAATTCTTCGGAACGTTACCAGTGAGCCGTGAAACATGAACCGTTGAAATGAAATCTGTCGGAGCTAGATCTAGAAGTGACGTGTGCGCTTCTGACTTAAATGATCCAATCAGAGGTTAAAATATTAATCCCGATTGAGGAACCTATAGAACAATATTAAACGTCTGTTAACCATCGAACGGAGAAGTCTTTGAAAATAATTAGGTAATTTATAGACGCGTTAAATGGCCGCAGGAATTTTCTAACCTCTGCCCCTGAAAGGATGCTATAAATTTGTGAAACACAATCCGGAAGCTTAACAGTGTCATGTTCTAATCCTCAAACATTTCTAGAGAGTTTAATGTACCTATAAAGAAGACTGTAAAAAGTCGCGTTACAGAGAGCCAACCAATTCTTAATATCTGTTAACCCCAGGTGTTCAAACACAAAAATTATGAATGAATAATAAACCGCGTGATCAATGGCGACCCCGGAAGACTATCGTTCCGCTGTGCCGACATTTCTTTCGGGATCATCGTCGGAGTCCGGCGTGTCCTTCGGCACCGACACCTTCCATTCATCATCGGCGTCCGGCTCAAACGGTAACAGTTACCATTCAGACACGTTCCGTCAAGATCAGGTGAGAGAGTCCGGCTTAGGCGGTTCTTCCCAGGCCAGCCAGCGTCAGAAAACTCTGCCGGGGCCGAGTTACGATGTTCCTGTTCAAAAGTCAAGGTTACGCGCCGAGGAAAGTGTCTTCGGCCACAAGGACGAAGAGGTGTGCTTGTGCGCGCCGCGGCAAGACTTCGTCGAGTGCCATTACAAAACGACGAAGTCGGTGCTGAAGAATTTGAGAGAGACCTTCGACGACCTGGACTTCGGCCACGAAGTCGAAAACGATCCTTCGAGAGAATTCCTCGATGACTCGACTGGATCGCCGACGTCGTCGCGAGAGTTTTTCCGCGTGTACCCGATAAGCGACGACCAGAGCGACTCTAGCAGCTACTCGAGGAGGCAGGGGACCTTCAGGAGAACGGTGTCCCGAGAAGCGACCCTGAGGCCGAAGTTGAAGAGGTCGCCGGAACCATTGACGTATCTCTGCCTGCGCGTGATCGACGAAAATGTAATGCGGTGCGACAAACACAACGATTTCTGACTCTGCATCTTTTTATGATACCTCGTTGACCGATTTTCGACCTTCTGGTTGTTGCATAGGTCCTCTATTGTTGAGCGGATTTTTATTAAACACTGGGGAATTTAGTCAAACACGAATAAATCGGAATCTGGATGTTGGAAAGAATTTAGTGGCTTATTCGTCCGCTTATGCTACAACGTTTTGGGATTTTGGATCTCAAGTTGTTGCTTACTTAGGCCCTCCACTATAACTCCGTTATGATTAGAAACTATATTAGGGGTAGCCATAAGTAATCAATTATTTCCAAAGAATTTGTTTTGCCTTTAGTTCTGCACCGATCGTTGAAGAGGAAACACGTATTCTTTTACAGTTTTCGGTAAAGCAGCCTGTGTTCAAAATATTCTAATAATTTTTTTTACAACCCTGTAATAATTGCATACTTTTTCATTTTCACGCGGGATTTAATGCAACGGTGAGAACAAAGAAAATTTGCGATGTTTATGGAGATGTATTGAAGGTCAACAAGTGTCAACGATGGTTCAGAAGGTTTGCTGCTTTGATTCTTCATGATAACATAAAGCGTTCCAAGTAACGAGTTTCTGCAAATCAAACCGCAATATTAACCCCTAAATCTAGCTTATCGCTTAGAAAGGTGTTACTGTGCATTTGGGACTGTCGTGGCATAATTCACTTTGGGTTGTTGAAACCTGGAGAAACAGTTTAAAACATTCACTTTTGTAGAAGTTGTGAGGAAACACCTTGAGTCATATTTTGTTTCACGAACTCTGGATTTCTATAAGAGGGGGATTGAAAATTTGCAGGAAAGATGGCAAACTATAATGATGGAGATTATATAATAAATTAAGAAATAAAAACTTGAATTTATTACAAAGTTTGTTTTAGATTCCAAAATAATTGATTACTTATGGGTCCTCCTAATACAAGAAAGAACAGAAAGATGAACAAAGAAAAAGTTCCGGTCGGCTATGTGTTAGTATCAAAGTTCATTATGTAAACATTGTGATTAATTGTAATTTCGTATTTCAGCCTCAAATTTTCACCCTCACCAATCTGAGTGGAGTGAAACCAAGACAGGATCTTGGCCAGAATGGAGTCGAAGACATGATTCAGCTGACGTGAGTATAATCTTGCGTGTTCCAAGTTATTTATAAAATTGATTGTATGACTAAAAAAAAAAATTATTAATATTACAGCGATCTCAACGAAGCTTCTTTGCTATGGAACTTAAAAATTCGATACGACAAGGAGTTAATATACGTATGTTTGTTTATCGTATTTCCGTTTGTACTAATAAAAATTGGCTGGTGATAATTCGATGAATTTTTTGACGGCAGACGTACACGGGGAGCATCTTAGTGGCAGTAAATCCTTACAAAATGTTTGACATTTATGGTCTGGACCAAGTGAAACTCTACGAAGGACGAATACTCGGCACACTACCACCGTAAGTTTCACTTCATTTTATATGTCGATGCAAACTACTTTTCTTCAAGACAATTACATTCTTTTCGGATATATTTAACACTTTCAGTGCCACGTCGGTCATATATGACTGTCACAATTTTTTATCAATTTTTTATCTTTTACTACAATTTCTTTTTCGGATGATTGTAATAAAAATGATACAAAAATAAAACAATAATAATACAATGCTATTATTAAGCTGTATTAAAGTATTAAATAGTATTATTAATAGTATTTTTAAACAAATTACTGTTTTGCATTCGACTTACTCAGTTTCGCTACAAGTGCATAAAACCCGCGGTCTAATTACAATAGTATTTAGTCAATGGCAACCGGATCGTTTGAATTGGAGAAAAAAAGTTGTAAAATCGTTAATACGTTGTACAGATATTACTACGATACTCTCTAGTGATGTATTCAACGCAGAACAGTTTCAATTAACTAATGAGCACGTCACGATGTGATTGTAGTCACCTGTTCGCCGTGGGATCGTCGGCGTATAGTCAAGTAACAGCTGCGAATAATGCTAGCGCGAACCAGGTGGTCGTTATTTCCGGTGAATCTGGCTCGGGAAAAACGGAATCCACGAAACTCGTGATGCAGTATCTAGCTGCTGTTAATCGGGCCCCGAACAATCTGGTCACCGAGCAGATACTCGAAGCGACGCCATTGCTCGAGAGCTTCGGAAACGCGAAGACCCCGAGGAACGACAACAGCAGTCGATTCGGCAAATACTTGGAAGTTTATTTTAGGGAGTGAGTATGCACTTATGCAAATGATGCACCACTCAATATTTCTAACACTAGCACTACCCGGACCCGTTAACATGACAGATCTCATATTCCTCGTTTTTCAATTTAGCTATTCAATGCAAAAGTGTGTGAGTCAACTTACCCCATTAATTCCTTTCTTTACGTATAAAAATGAATGACTTTGGATTTGAAATTTAGATTTGGATGAAATTGGATTTTTTAATTCCCCTTTCCAAAAATTGTTCTATACATTAGCTAGTAAACTAATCCTTCTGACCAGCTCAAGCTGTTTTAACTGATTTCAAAATAGTTATTCCGTTTCAAAGAGTGTACGAAGACTTTTTTGAAGGCACAGAGGACAATAAATAATTTTTCTTGAATATTCGCGACTGTTGCTTTTAAGAAAAGTTACCCTCAGTGGTTCCAGCGTTAACGGAGAAAGTGGTAGCGCACAAGTACCTATTTTAAATCGATTAGCGTTAAGAAATACGCGTTAATGATGCCGATTAACATCCATCGGCATTGTTCCGACTGAAATCCTCGCCGAAGCTAATCAATCTTCATCAACGCTTGCAGCGGAGTAATCGTGGGTGGGAGGATAACGCAGTACCTGCTAGAAAAAAGCAGGATAGTCACGCAAGCCTCGGAAGAAAGGAACTACCACGTCTTCTACGAGCTTCTGGCTGGCTTGGACCAGCAACTCAGGGACAAATACGGGCTGCTCACGCCGGACAAGTACTTCTACCTGAACCAGGTTACTTAAAATCCCAATAGACCTTGACACCCGATCCGGAGACCTCGGAGATAATTAAAACGTCAATCTTTCAGGGTGGAAACTGCGAAATCGATGGGAAGAGCGATGTCCAGGACTTCAAGGCCCTTTTGTCCGCCATGCAAGTGCTGGGATTCACGTCCGAGGAGCAGGACACGATCTTCAAGATCCTCGCAAGCGTGCTACACCTGGGCAACGTGTATTTCCATCGGAAGCAGATGAGACACGGCCAGGAGGGTGTGGAGGTTGGCTCGGACGCTGAGATTCGTTGGGCGGCTCATCTTCTTCAAGTGAACTCCGACGGGATCATCAGGGCGCTGACTACTAAAACTACAGTGCGTGGAAATGACGCGAGAAATGATTATAATATCTCGGTCGATCGATTAATCGAGCTCTCGTTTGCAGGAGGCGAGAAACGAGAGGGTTTTCACTGCGTTGAACATCGATCAGGCTCTGGACGCCAGGGACGCGTTCGCCAAGGCCTTGTACAGCTCGTTGTTCTCCTGGCTGGTCGCACGTGTCAATCATATCGTCTACAAGGGCACCAAACAGACCGCCGCCATCTCGATCCTCGATATATTCGGGTTCGAAAACTTCGCGGAGAACAGCCTCGAACAGCTCTGCATCAACTATGCGAACGAGAATCTGCAGTTTTATTTCAACAAGCATATATTCAAGCTGGAGCAGCAGGAGTACGCGAAGGAGAAAATTGACTGGACCACCATCAATTACACTGTGAGTAAAAAACGGGAAATTCCGTTCGACGAGCTAAGTGAAATGCGGAAAACAAAAAGTGGAATCGCAGTAAATAATGATATTCTATTTTCCGCGCGAGGTATGCAGATCATTAGTTTCATTTCTGTGTCATTAATTTATCTTTAACGGAGATTTTTGACATAATAATGTCGCTCTAGATTTTATTAGGGGTACCCATAAGTAATCAATTATTTGCAAAGAATTTCCCCTTTAAGAGGGGGATTGAAAATTTGTAGGAAAGATGGCAAACTGTCCTTGATAATAATGGAGATTACTTTACTACAAAGTTTGTTTTATATTTCAAAATAATTGATTACTTATGAGTCCCCTTAATATTACTGAGATATTGCTGAATTTAGACTTCGTATGGAATACTGTTTAATTAACATTGGATTACTTGTCCCCGCAGGACAATTTACCAGTTATTCACCTAATCGCGAAGAAACCAGTCGGCATTCTGCACCTGTTGGACGACGAGAGCAATTTTCCCAAAGCGACGGATCTCTCGTTCCTCGAGAAGTGTCATTACAATCACGCTCTCAGCGAGCTATACTCGAGGCCGCGAATGAACTCGGCCGAGTTCGCTATTAAACACTATGCCGGCCAAGTTTGGTACAACGTCGAAGGTTTCCTGGACAAAAACAGAGACACGCTCAGGCCCGACGTGGTGGAGTTATTGATAAGCAGTAAAATATCTGTAAGCGTTTTTCCATTTGAGGAATCGGTTTTTATTAACGCCGTCGGTCGGCTAAATTGATCCGTTAATTGTCTCGCAGATGGTCAGCAAAATGTTCCAGCACGTAAGGACAACGCACGAGGCTAACAAAACGATGAACAAACCGAATGGTAGATTTGTTACCATGAAACCTAGAACGCCGACAGTGTCGGCCCGTTTTCACGACAGTCTGCAGCAGCTGCTGGACTCGATGTCGCAGTAAGTAGTCTACAAATTTTATACTTATTTTCTTTAATTGTTCAGCGATAAATCAGGCGTCGTTGGGAACATGAAGAATTCCAGGAAGAAGCGGTTCATCGTTCTAACTTTCTAACGTCTCGCGCTCAAACGCAAGCAAAAAGAAACATTAAAGCTGCCTGCTTGTCTGACGAATCAAATCTCTGCGCACACGCTGTGAAATTTAATCAAACGTATCTTGATGTTTCTCGGACTTTCACAGCTTGCACGCAAAAACAATCTGCCGTTTTATAGCTTCGCCCGGAAGCAGAGTGCAAGTTGATGTACATCAAAATTCATTTTGCGGTTAAATAACTACACGGATACATAGTTAGGAGTATTTAATTAGCAAAGCGCTCGAGAGTATTTCCGTTTGTATTAAAAACGAAACGAACGCGCGTTATCGTCCCGTTTGGTTAATTGCAATCTCATCATCAGTAGACTGTATTATTTATCAGAAAATTATACTCTCGTAGATAGACATAACGAACGTTTTTCCTCCTTCGTTATTATTTACTTTCACTGCATTCAAATTATATTGAGATGAGTATTTTTATTGGAAGATAGACGAAATGCAGAATTAAGTGTTGTTTACAATGTTTATTTTATTCTCCAGGTGCAATCCATGGTTCGTACGGTGCATCAAGCCGAACACGGAGAAGGCGCCGATGAAGTTCGATATGCCCTGCGTGCTCGAGCAGTTGCGTTACACTGGAATGCTCGAAACGATTCGTATAAGGAAAACGGGTTACCCAGTTAGGCTGCTTTTTGGACACTTCGTTGATCGGTACAGATATTTGGTGTCCACGCATTTACCTAGGGGAGCCCCTAACAAGGAACTCTGTCGCATCATCTTGGACAAGGCTGCGTCGAAGGAGGCACAATCTCAGTATCAGCTGGGTCTGACCAGAGTGTTCTTAAGGGAGTCCCTAGAAAGGACCTTGGAGTACAATAGAGCCCTCATTTTGGAGAGAGCCGCCATTACTGTGCAGAGGTAGTCACCGCCGACCAAAAGTTTTAAACTATCCGTTAACACTAAACCTACCAAGCATTAACAGTATTTGGTAAATTGCCTTATAAAAATGGCAGGCCTAAATTTGTTGAGATTGTCATAGTACATAATGAATGCTTGGACAGGGTTATTCTAGTATTTTCCATGAATGAATTTTTGTAGTTTCAATAATTGTAAAATATAGAACTGGTTATTTTGACCATGCCAGGTTTAATGTCAATTTTCTGTGCCAAAAGTATTATGTAATTCAGCCAGAAATGAGTACATATATACTGAGTATACACAATTTAAAATTAGTAGGAAGACGCAATTAGGGGAAGCGGAGGCGTTTGCAGGAGGTCTCTGCGTTTCTGTTGACGTAACTTTCATTCAACTACGCTAGCCAATCCTAAATCATTGCGGAAAAGTCTCTTCCAGCATCGAGAAGTTATTGACGATTCGAACAACGATAGAATTAGTTATTGCTTGTGTAGAGCTATTATAATTTGAACATTGCATCGTTTCGGTAATTTGTATAGTTTCTTTTTTACTGAAAAATTGCAGATATACCAGAGGATTCCTGGCAAGGAGGAGGTTCCTCAACATCTCGAGAAGCACAGTGCTGATTCAAGCTGTTTACCGTGGTTATCGCGAGCGGAAGAAGTTCAGGGCACTGAAGAAAGGTGCGCTCATGGCGCAAAAGATTTACAGAGGGAAAAAGCAACGCGAGAAGTTCAAAGTTCTCAAGGAAGAGATGACGAAGAGGGCGGAAATCGAGAGAGCAAGCAAGGAACGGGCCAAAGCGAAACAGCAAAGAGAGGAACAGGAGAGAACGTCGAGAGCCGTGGCTGGTGTCAATCATTTGGAAATTCCTGCGGAGCTCGCCTTCATTTATAGCAAACTTGACGGTATGTTATTAACGTTTTTCTTTCATTTGTACAACTGTTAATCTTTGCGGTACTAACTTAATTGCCGTCTTCGGAGATTTAAAATTTCATCTTTCTCCCCTGAAGTAGTTCAGAATGCTATCTTGTGGAACGAAAATTAAAATAAATTGCCAGCCTTCGCTATTAACCGCTCGGTAATAAATTAACGCTAATAAGCATTAGTATTAATATAGCCTCCGCACAGTGTTCAGGAAATGATTACATTTAAATGATCCATACACGTAAGCAACTCATCGGTGTCTCGGTTGTGTACACAAATTAATTCGTAGCTCTCATTTCATAAATTTGGTGTTTATTTACAAACAATCGGGATAGAGAGTAGGCCAACACTAATTCTCTGAAAGAAGCCGTCATTTTTCTATTTTTATGCCAATCCTTATTCGCTGTTTTACTTTTAAATCGAGCAGACAAAGCGACTAGTAATTGTTATTTACACCACTTTTGTGTTAATCGGTTCACGGTATTATTGGGAAAATATTTCGTTATTAACACTTTGACTGCCAAACTAGAAACCTCAAAAGTTCCATAAAAGTAAGTTATTTAATCAAATAAATATTGAGAAAAATAAAATGTATGATATTGAGTAGTCCTCCAACTATCTTGCATTTTACAGATCCTAATAAAATTTGGTTCAAAGAATATATTAACGTAAAAATTAATTTTAAAACTTAGACAAATAAGTCCGTCGCCCACATATGAGTGACATGGCAGTCAACGTGTTAAACCAGACGCAAAAGCTTGAATATCTCGAAGAAAGAGGTCTTTAATTTTTAAAAATTTACCATTCTGTGAAAATTGTTCTTTACAAAAATTCTTTCTCTTCAGATTGGCAGCCAACCCACACGGAGAGGAACCTGCTGAAAGTCGTCGGCCAGGTGATCCCGGTGCACCAGAATTACAGTCTCCCGCCGGACATCGATCAACACCAGTTCTCGAAGTTCACCAACATATACTTCAAGAGCCACATATTCGGGATGAAACGGGAACCGATAAAGACGCCGTTCCTGACGAAAGCCCGGGACCAAGACTACACGGACTCGTTAATGATCTTCAAGATGATCCTCCGGTTCATGAACGAGAACAATCTGAGCGGGAAGAGGGAGCAAGCGCTCGGCGATTACATAGTGAACAAAGGAATCGTGAATGAGAAGCTACGCGATGAGATCTTGTGCCAGCTTGCCAATCAAACGTGGAAAAATGAGAACGACGCGAACAAAGAGAGAGGCTGGCTGTTACTGTCGAATTGTCTGTCGGCGTTTCAGCCGAGTCCTACGTTGTTCAAGTATTTTCTCAAGTATGTGTCCGATCATGCGTACGACGGTTACAAAGCCTACTGCCAGAGGAAGCTTCTGCAAGGCGAGAGAACGATATTTAGGATAATGAGCAATAATCAACAAATCGTTCACCACGTACCGAGGAATTATCCGCCTTGCGTGCTCGAATGGAGAGCGAACAGGAATCGCGTCAACATGGCGCTGAGCGTGGGATTCTATGACGGTAGCTATACTATATTACAGAATCTTCGACGCAATATACAACTTCAAACTTGATACGAAAGTTTAAATTATATAACTGTGAGAATAAGTCTCTCAAAATGGACAACAATTTGATAGGATTTATTTGATCAAACTTAGTGAATCCTGAGGATGCAGATTAAGCTGCAACAGATTTAGATCTATGCAGATAATCAGTAAATAGATTTGTTGAATCAGAAATACACAAATTACGTGATGGAAAATTCTTATTTAGTTTACATTCGTGTGCTAGAAAATTTACCTGATGAGAAAGATCTAAATTGTGTGACCAAATTTATGTATTTATTGTTACGAAAATGAGGAATATAAAACAAGATTGATAAATCAGAATTTTCACGTTACTGATGATTATAGAGAAATAAATTTAATTATGAAAGACAATTTACTTTCTCGTAGACACATAATTTACTAATAGAGATTAAAAATACATTTGAAGACATAAAGTACGCTAACTTTCAGGCGAATCAGTCACCTGCGCCGTGGACTCGTGGACGACCTGCGAGGAACTCGCGAACCTCGCGGTCCACAATCATGGCGTCGACAATTCCGGCTGGACGATCACTCTGTGGAACCAGTTAGACGGCCCGGACGCCATTGTTACGGAAACCAACGGTTTTGACTATGTGCTGGATTTGATTTCTGAAATGGAGCTGGCGCCAGCTTTCCCAGCCGCTAAACATATGTTCCTGGAACAGCGAAAGAACAGTTTCCCACCTATTAAGAAGCGAGAGGTAAGTCGTTCAATTCAGCTTTTAATTTATTCGTCATGTTTAACGAAACTCGATTTCAGCATACGCAGATAATTCGGGAATTGGAGCAAGAAATAGAGCCGCCCGTGCTGAAGACTTTCCAACCTCTTGAGAGGAAGTCTGTGCCAAAAGTTGTCGACAAGCCTGTCGAACCGGAAATCCAGTCGCCTAGAAGACCTGCTGTTCCGCCCCCGCAACCGCCAGTGGCGAAACCATCGGTAAATTAAACTTATTGTTAATAATTTATCGTTTCGTACGAACGAAAACACGCTGACAATGTAACATTCAGTAAGCTAAAGAGATTTCTTTATTCTGGTTTACGTTGAATGGATTATTGGGAATGTGAAGACTATTACCGAAATAAATGATGGTGTTAAAATTATTTCATAATTGACACTAGGTTTCAATATTTGTTGAAAAAGACGAAGGTTTTCTCTTTCAATTTGTAACTTCTAGGGAATTATAGACCAATCCAACATCAATTTAAAACCCATTTAAAATATTCATACGTCTTCAAGTTCGAAAAATTGTTTATGCGAAAGAGTATACACGGTTACGGTTAACATCTGCATAACGCATATGCACAAGAAGTAAAAGGAGATGGGAAACGATGCTTCATTAGGTGACCTAGGGAGAACGTCCACTAGCCTAGATTTGTTAATGGAATATTTAATTTCCGTCTAATTGTGCTCCTTCCAGGTGAGGAAACAGTCTCACGAGGCGATATTAGAAACCACAACGGCGACAGGA
This sequence comes from Halictus quadricinctus, assembly GCA_028454245.1. Taxonomy (NCBI): domain Eukaryota; kingdom Metazoa; phylum Arthropoda; class Insecta; order Hymenoptera; family Halictidae; genus Halictus; species Halictus quadricinctus. The sequence goes on from CM052127.1 coordinate 14,026,513, forward strand.
TTGTCCCGAAAATCGGCCCTCAATGACAGGTATTTCGAGAGGGAGAAGCAACGTAGTCGCAGCCTGGACAATCTTCTGCAACCGGAAGTGGTGTTGCCCCCTGTAAAACTGGCGAATCTTGGACTATCCTCGTCGAAGTTGAACGAACGTTACCACAGCCTCGAGAGAATCGGAGAAACGTCTGCGGTCAGCAACGTCGAGTACATGACGAGGTCCGAAATTACGCAGGAGAGGAAGTACAGCAGGATCACAAGGTCGACGGAGCCAAATATCGAGGAAGAGGATCTGACGATCGATTTCGAGTACCCTGATATTCAGTCGGTCAGCCAGACCGGAAGATCCGAGGACGATAAGAATAGTTACATTAGGTCGCAGACTAGGTTCATCAAATCTCAATATCCTGGTGAGCATAAATTTCTTATTACTACTCGGTAGGACCCTGAGCAATCATAAATTATACTACACAAATAATAGAAGACAAAGTTCATTCGAATTTAACATAGTATATAATATAACGTTATACATAGAATATAATGCTGTATTCATACCATAGAATATCATGTTACTAAACTTAGATATAATGTTACTAAACATAGCATTATATTCATAACTTAGAGCATAATGTTACTAAACTTCACTTTTCTGAAATTTGTCTAGAACAAAAATCAAAATTCACATAAATATCCTCAGCTTTTGTTTATTATCACTAGACTCCGAATCTTTATGCAAAATAAAAGGCATCAATTGCGGGACGGGAGCTAAATATAAATCTATATATTTTTTAATATAGTTTAAAATTGCATCTACTCATTTTTGTCGTAGAAACATTAAATCCTGCTATGGTGATTGGTGTTTTAATTGAGACAATTTATCTCAATTCTTCTAATTAAAAACTGCATCAAAACGGTTTTATTCCAAAGTTAACGCAAGCAAACGATTTTATAATTATTTGAATTACAAAGATGCTTAGAAATTATTAAACAAATTCTCTCGTTCAAGCACGTATTGCCACAAAAATCGATAATTTTTATAAAACGTGTGCCAGTCACATTTTGTGCTCGGTACGTGTTAAGACATTCACCACTTTCTTTCTTTATTGCTATAATTATGGAAGACTTTCGCTTCATTCGATTTTGATTAAAACGCGATTCCCAGACAAGCAATGATCTCCCGAACATATTCCGCCATTCTTCCAGCTGCTATCGCGCGTTAACATTTTGCATTATACGTTTCCTGCGGGTTGTGCGCAAAAAGTACTTCGTTTCGAATTAATGGCATCCAGTTCAAATCACATACAATAAACCAGAGAAAATCCGGTATTCATCCGAGACTTTCCCATTCATTAGTAGTAGGTCGAGCAGTGCATACATAAATGATGAAACTCTCCCATAGTGCGGAGCGCGTTATTCGAACAGATGATATCACTCGTTACTACGGTCGGCTGCAAAAACCTAAATTATAACATTTCTGTCTACGATCCTGATTGCATGTCGCGTCGAACTTGAATCCAAGCGAGTCCGTTCGTTGATCGGATTGTCCCAGAAAGAGAGAAAAGTAAATACTTGTTATACATGCTATACTATACAGTACATACTATGTTTTTCTTTGAATCCGAAGGTAAACGAGCGTTGCCGGGCAGCCAATCGAGCCGAGCCTACATCGAGAAGAGCGAGTACGGTGTGAAATCGTCCGCCATGTCTGACACGAGCGAAGCTCCTTCTCTGGCGTCGCACGTGAGACGCGTCAGGGTGCCTAGTCAGGCTTCGGATGTGGATCAGTTCTTGGACGAGTTGTTCATGCCGGTTCTGGACGGGAATCTCGACGAGTTGTCGGACGCTAGAAGCTTGGCAGCCAGCATCAAAGGTACAGACGAGGACAGAAGTCGAGGGAACGGTGTCCTGCTCGATACCCTAAAAGCAAACATCGACGAGGCTCGGACCGATGGTGGAAGCGTGGGAAACGTCGAGGACTTCATGAAACTGATGTTGAAGAGCTCCGAGGATGAAACTCCGATCACGGCGGAAGAGCTGTCGAGGAAGATCAAAGGTGGAGGTAACATGGACATACCGAATCAGAACGCGACCTTCAACTTCGGCGCCATCACGCCGGGGATGATGTCCCCGCCCATGATGATGCCAATGTTCAGCGCGTCCCAGCAAGTGCCTCCGCCGCAAAGTTCAAGCATGAACATGGGCGCCGGCTTCATGCCGATACCCATTTACAGCATGCAGGGCCTCAGCGTGCCGCAGTATCCGAGTTCACCGCCCAGCCAGAACAACGACATGATGGCCTACCAGCAGAACCTCCAAAGAGCGTTCCTGCAGAGCGCCATGGCGCAGAACATTCAGATCCAGCAGCAGCTCTTGGCGCAGAACCAAGCTCTGCAGCAGCTGCTCGTGCAGAGTCCGAACTCTGGACAGCAACCGGTGAGAAGCTCATTGAAAATCTTTACTGTGAATAATTACACACTTTGGGGTGTCGTTGACGCCTCTCTTGCTGTTTTCTGGAACGACATAAGCGGACAGGTGAATTCTTGATGAATAGCTTGACCTGTGTAAACCGTCGTACGAGTTATTAATTCAAAAGATGATCAGTGAAACAAAGATTTGCGGAGGAAATCTTGTCGAACAATTCTCTCAAGGATCTGCTAGAAACTTTCTAGCGATCCTCGAGTTCAGACGCGAATCGTGGAATGATCCATCAGTCAAAGAATTTTCTCATTAAGGTTGATTATCCTCTTACGTCGTCCCAGAAAACGAGCATACCACTCTCGGACATACATCGGACACACAGAAATACCAAAAGAAAAACACACAGACACATACAGGGTGTTCATTTTAAAGATATTAAGAAAGTGGAAAACACGTGTCCAAGGATTTCGAGGGGGGCAGTATCAGTTTTTTATTTGGGTGGCGTTTCCAAGGTCATTTGAAGGTCAACTTTATTCTTTCAAATGGAAACCTATTAATTAATGGTGGAAACCTTCAAATGACCTTGCAGACGCTCCCCAAGTAAAAACCTGATACTTCCCCCCCTCGAAATCCTTGGATACGTGTTTTCCACTTTTTTTTAAAAATGAACACCCTGTATATATACACGCATCGTGTAAAAAGTACGACGGACACACATCGACTCTCGGCTGAAATTCTTTTTCCCGACGCTGCAGCTCGTCGGCTCGCCGCAGCACAGTATAACACTTAACGACGTGTCGTAACGACCGTAAACAGAGAGAATTGCATGTTAAATGTCATCACAGTGAATGGATAGCCGCGGTCCGGCCGTGTCACTTTCACGATCACATGTAACTAGTACTAACACGATATCACTATTGCACAACGACACTGCACGAGAGCGCAGCTTCGCCGAGATCGCGATCGCTCCTGATCGAGAGACCGTGGCCCTCCGGGCGATCCTGGCGGGCTTTTGAGCCGCATCGCGGCATGGGTGTGTTGTTTCCAGGGCACGGCGTTGTCCGCAGGCCCCTCCAGTATGAATCTTGTCCCCCCAGCCCCTCAAAACGGTGCCCAAATGGGGCCCAATGATTCTATTGGACGCTACTCCAAGGTATCTACTGATTTCATCTAACAAGCGCTGTCCCTGGTGAAAAGTATTCGATCGATTTTCCGTAAATAGACTGCGGATCTTTATGCGTTTATGGCTTCTGAAAATTTTCAAAAAATGCTAAAATACAACATTCGACAGAATTTAGTAGAATTTTTATTTATTTCAGATCTATAAAGGCTGCTACGACTGAAAATAAAGATTTTATTTTACTCCACTTTCTTAAAATATCCGCAGTCTATTCATAAATAATATATTTGTTTCCTTACGAAGTACAGAATAAGTCAGCCCTTAACATCATCTTCTTTGCTAGTAGCATAGTGAGTGGTCCAATAGTTTGTTGTGACATATGAAAATGATAATCACCAATTTTTAATTTCCAGTCGGTACACAAAGTATTTTTACACCCTTTAAAAACAAATAATTCTTTTTAAATTGGACCAAACGGCTTGAATTTTTTGGAGATTTCAGAAGGATCAATTTACTAAGTACAGTTACAAAAGGTACCTTTTAAATTTTCATTACAGACATAGATAAAAAGAAAATCGTGACCTCTACAAAATTTATTTATGCATTACTTAGTAAATTAATTCTTCTAACATCTCCAAAAAATTCAAACCGTTTGGTCCAATTTTCAAAAAGTAATTTGTTTATGAAAGGTGTACGAATACTTTGTGCACCGACTATAACTGTATTGCAAAGAATTTGTTACAAAAATAAGATCCCTTATAAGATTCTAGCGCTAGTTCAAATGTGTTGCTGACCCTAAACCTTGAAGAACTACCCTTTCAACACGAATGCTGTAAAATGGAAACATGAAAAATTTTTGCGAGAGCTACTTTCAAATAAAAAATGCAGTTCCATATTTTTTTTACGTATATTCTTGAAACATCGTGGACATTTCTGCTGCTTATTTTAGCAACGAAGTTTTCCGTTGTTAGTATGGTTCATCAGCATTCTGATCGAGCACTTTCCATCAGGGGTAGTAGAACGGCGAATAACTTCCGTGTACGTACTCGACGATTTCAAATAATAATGATCGAAATTCGGTAATCGTGTACAAATATTGTATCATAGTTTGAGGATATTAACCGGTTATGGGAACGTTTTCCGTGAAACGAGTTTGAAAGTTGACCTGTACAGTGGTGCGAGGGAATGTGGGTTCCGGGAAACTTGGTACACATTGTGACGACAGATATCCGTAGCGAAAGACATTGATTATGTTTTATGATTGTTCGGGTGGTGATTGACACAGTTCGCGAGGATCGGTCTGTAATTATTTATTATCGACGGCGAGGAATCGTGTCACGGTTGCTTGGAGAAGGATGTAGAGTCAGAGCACCGAGATGAGGTCTGTAATTATGTTTTTACGTTCATTTTAAAATTAGTCTCGCTCAAAAATTTCAGCCTTGCATGAACATTTGCTCGAACCTGATTCGAAATTGTATTAAAAACCGGCAGTGTAATACGTAAATTGTCCTCGAGAAGTCGATCAATATGGTAGCCAGTTTCCCATATTGCTGGCCAAAGGAACCCCGTCCGCCTGCAATCTTTTTCCAGCACTGTACATATCAACGCACGAGCAACTCGGAGCATGTTTACGATTCGCCACGTTGTAAAATACTTTTGCAAACCGTCTCGAACGTGACTGGCGATATAACCAGGGCGCTGGTAACATTGTACCATCCCGAGCGACAACGATTCTACGATCTTTAATAGTAAGTTTGCCACTGGCCAGGTATCGTTTAGGGAGCCGGAAGACGGAGAACTGTGGTCGACGGAGAAGCAAGGCACGCCTGCTGCGTCTTCGACGAACAGCCAGCGCCAGGAAGTGACTGTCAAGGCTCAGATCCATCGATCTCAAAGTCCGCCGAGGAAGAACTCCGAATCGGTCAGGAAAACTAGCGTCGAGTATGCTGTGCGGAAAGTGAGCGTCGACAGAAAAGCGGCCGAGAAGAAGATCTCGGGTCCAGCTGACCCGAAGAGGTCCAGCTCAAATAAGAACAACGTGCAAAGTAACTTCACGAACGTGCTGAGCGAACTGAAAAACCGCAAGAGCAGCGTGGATAGCAACTTGTCGAATTCCAGCAACAACAAGGGTGTGCCACCCCCGCCGCCTATGCCACCACCCCTCGAGTCCCACGACCCGTCGGAATCGCGACCTTTCCTCGACCCCTACGGGAGAGCCAAGACTGTCCGAATTGGGAAATGGAGGTACGCAAATACACGATGACGAGCAAAAGTATAAACTTCGCTAGTTTTACATACAACGTGATAATACCAGAGAGGAAATGAGAGTGCTCACGCCCGGGATTTTAGTGTATAATTTTTAGCCTGGACCAGAACCTGCATCATCTTTTTAGCCTGGAACAGAACCTACATCATTAGCAGCGGATTCCAAATAATGCCAGAGTGGATGCTACTTCTGTGTTAGAAGAGGCTCTTCTATGTAGGCACTGATCCAGCCTAAAAGATGATGCAGGTTCTGGTCCAGGCTAAGAAGATGATGCAGGTTCTGTTCCAGGCTAAAAAGATGATGCAGGTTCTGTTCCAGGCTAAAAAGATGATGCAGAGAAGTGGGGACACTAAAACCCCGAGCGTTTCCTCTCTGATAATACAACCTCTTTTGCAATTGAATGATAAAGATTAGGTACTAATAATTACAAAGTGAATAGGATAAACAAAACACAGCAGTTTATGTTAGATAATATTAACAATGTATATATATATATATATATATATATATATGTGTTTTGTTTATCACATTCACCATATAATTATTATTACCTAAGCCTTATCATTCAATTGAAAAATAGGTTGTATTATCACGTTTTATATAAGAAGAAGTTTCTATCGCTTCAAATAGTCTTCAGGATTCTCTTACCGATTCGATTACCACGTGGAACGGTTAATCAAAATATTGATCTGTTTTACTGATTTCAGGTGGCCACCGCCGAGCGACTCGAACGAGAACCAGAGTCAGGACAGCTTTATAGAGTTTAAAATGCGCCAGCAGCAACAGCAGCGCAAGATCACGCCACAATTCGGGGAGTACAACCAAGGCGACGGTGAACTGAGCACGGAGGGTGCAGTCGAATGGGAAGAGTTCGAGATTGAAAATATCGTCGGCAACGAGGAGAGAACGGTGGTGACTCACACGCCAGTTCCCGCGGCCAAACACGAGAACGGATACAAGGAGGAGGGGGAGAAGAAAAAGAAGAAATCCAAGTACGATATCGTGCACGACCGTACGAAACCCCGTTCACTTGCTCGTTCAAGTGAATAAAATTTCCTCATTTCCTCGTTTAATTGATAGGCCGTGCGTTACGATGTTTTCAGGTCCGCGCTGGAGGTAGGTGCACAGAGGCCTTCCCCGGGCAGCATTGGCAAGCTGAAGCTTAGTTCCGAGATGAGACAGAGACTGGAGAAGGTGACAGCCAATCACAGCGTCAGATCGACGAAAACGACCGAGAAACCCGCTCTGCCGCGGGACGACGACAAGGTGAAGCGTCTCGAAGACAACAGGAAGCTTCTTCTTGAACAGCAACTGGGTAACATTGTCCACGAATTTTAACAATCTCCTTTAAAGGGGCACAGCAGTATTGGAATCTCGAAAAATCAATTTTATAATATTATGGAGATCTCATTCCTTGAGAACAGTTTAAAGAAAATTTTATAATATAACTGTCGTAGTGTGTTAGATTAAACAATGAGTCATGCTGTATATGAATCATTCTAGATTGAACTGTTTGTAGGTGAGGTGTTCGAATAGTAGAGGATTGAAATACCATCGGCACGGATATTAGAAGTAGTACTTTATCGAGAATTAAACAAGTAAATATGATTCGAATTGTATCATGTTTGGTCTCATTTTAATCAGAAAAATGTCACAAATATAACGGTAAATTTTTCATTAGAAAATAATTAGAAACAAAAAAGTTTTGTTATTGAACTATTATTGTCTCACCGATATATCTAATTACGTATCGCGTTTCACTTCTCGACGATCGAGTTTCTAGGCCCCTCAAGGGTACGTAAATTTTTCACAATTATCGTGCATATCTGTTTCACAATCGAGACACTACTTCACATAATTAATTAGCGAAGTTAATCTCCAAACCACATTTTTAAAATTCTACTTGAAGCCTAAGAATGCAATGCATCTACAATTAATTATAAAAAATGAACAGTGTGTTCGTCAAGTAGTATTGAAATAGTCCAACGCATAGTCAGAAGAAATCATTGATTCTAGTTATTCAGGACTGCCGTGCCTCCTTAAGCAGTATGTTGCGATGAATGGATAATTGTCTGATTTCTTGTAACACCGTTGCAATCATCGCGCGGTTAGAATGGCTTAGACCACGTAGTTAGTGGAAGAATGGTTGTGAACATGATTTGACGCTTTAAAGGAGGTCGCTGGGACGATTATGCATCCACGGCCGATGACACGCAGAGCGTAACTTCGAAAGGCACGACGGACATGATGACTCAAGCCCAAGTAGTTAGAACCCAAATCGAGAGGATGGAGAGACCCGTGCCACCTCCGCTTCCGGTTACACCTCCGCAACCCCCTAGTCCGAGAGGCGGAAGCATGTATAGTAATAGGTACTTTTCTCTATTCTTTGTTATCGCCTCACTGCATCTTCATTTGCATCGTACTCTTTCAAATATGGAATGCGTCAATGAGAACTTATGCAGTACATTGATTCATCTATATACAGGGTGTTCCACCTAACTATTATAAAAAAACAAGCGAGATATTTTAGATGCTCGAGTTAGGTGAAACACCCTGTACATACTTCAGTAAAAATCAATTGAATTCTCACTGCATACATGTTGCGAATTTGTTCGATAAAATAAAACATAGTCTCTTCGATGTCTTGCTACTACTACTGTAAAAGCGTGAATTTACTTTACAAAATAATCGTTCATTACCCAGACTCTAATCTTTCTGGATAATGTCTATATAATAATCAGTAGACAGCGGATCTTTATGCAAACTAAAAATGTTCTCTCTGAATTACAACAAACCGGATTAAGGTAGAAATTTATTTTCTTCCTTAATACGTTTAATAGGTTAAAAATAATATAACAGTATTTTTAAATTCCTCTAATATTTTTACCGTTTTAAGTAACATCTGTACATTTTTGTCATAAATGCCTAGAATCCGTTGTCTAATAGTCAGCAACTAACAAATTCCACAGAAATAATTTCAAGTACAAATTGCAGCCAATCCGGCGTGCCGCAACCAAGGTCACCCCCAGCACCGATCGAGCCGAAAACTCGGGACACGTTCCGGACCTCCCCGGACTCCGAGACTTTCGACCACTTCGCAAAGGCCCAGCGTGACATGTTCAGCCACAGTCGCGACATATTCGCCTCCCAGCAGCACCTAAGAGAGAATCACGAGTACAGGAACGACTTCGACAAGTCAAGGTCGCAGGATCAGAAGTCCAAGGACTTCTACAGCAAGGACAGCACCGACCTGGCCAGCTCCGCGCGGGACAGAAGCTCCGATTTCGACTCGCGCCGGGATTTGAACTCGGACATCTTCGACCCGAAGTACGCCAGGGACATTTTCGAGAACTCGAGCTCGAAGAGGGATCCCTTCGGGATGACCAGAGACGTTTCGCCGAAGTCCAGAGACAGTTTCGGCATGCCTTCGTCCAGGGACTTCGGCGTCATGCCGAACACGAGGGACTCGTTCGCGGTAGCTCGGCAGAGCTTCAAGAAGCTCGACAGGGAAGTCGATAGAAGGTCCAGCATCGCGTCCACTCATCGCACCGACAAGATGGAGAGGATCGAGATCGAGGAATGGCCCGAGTTCCTCAGACCTGTGTTGCCGCCAGCCGACAAGCCGGAGATCGAAAAGGTCCAGGAAGTGATGAACACGAAGCTCTATCCTCAGACCTCCACTGCCCACTTCACCTACAATCGAGTGACTTGGACTTTGAGGGTCAAGAAAGAGGTGTTCGCACCCAACGAGACCCTCAACAGCCCCCTGGCACTTCACCTGGTGTTCTGCCAGGTTGCTTACGACGTTCTAGCCACGTCCAGCATCAGGATCACTAAAGAGGATAGACAGAACATGCTGAAGATGTTGGACAATTACGGCGTCACGCTGGATAACCTCCAGAGCACCCAGCACAAGATCACTATAAAAAAGAACGTCGTCGACATGGCGAAACAATGGCCCCTGTACTTCGCTAGGATATTCCCCGTGTCGGTAAGTGTCCGGGGGTACATAAGTAATAGCAATCAATTGGAAATCGCGTTTGGCCTACGTTTAGCATTAGTTTCGTGGTTTTGAGTTGCAACTAGTTGGCCGTGAATTCATACATGACTAACCAGACGTGGCGCTCTCGAGTAGAAAGTCTTGAAAAGAGAATAGGGGTTAAATTGGTATCGACTACTCGATTATTAGCAACAATGTAACGTGTTATTGTGCTGCACAGGCGATGTAGTTATCCTTGGAAATTATAATAGCTGTTATTATGTCCACAAGTACCTGTGTCTATTGTTCTCTGGCTGCTCCAATGTAGCAGTAGTGATTGAATACTCCTTCATTTTTAGTTGTCTATCAGGACCAACGGTATTCTGAATTCATTGAAACTAAGGGTACTGCGCTGATTGTTTAATTAGATTGGACCGCAACATCCAGAGACCCAACACGTGGCAGTCTCTCATCATGGTCTGCGTCTTGTGAAACGCACTCCGCAAGGGGATCTGGTCATCCTGGAGACTCTACCCCTGGAGGACATCGTCTCCGTCAGTTCTCCTCGAGCTGGAGTCTGTGTCATGCAGATTGCGTCGGGCGTTAGGCTACCTCTGCACACGAATCGGGCGCCACAGCTAACGGAGATGATCAACAACTACATCAGACTGGTGAGTGATGTTCAATTTTTGCTACTTACCAAAAACTTGAAATAAGTCAACAGAAAAAATACACTAGAATCAAATAATTGTTCCGAATTTATTAAAAAATTCTTTGGAGGTAGTTCGCGTTGCTAGCGAATGATCACTATGTTCGGAGTGAACAGTAATTAACGGAGGATGTTATAGCAGAGAGGAAATGAGAGTGCTCACGCCCGGGATCTTAGTGTCCCCGGTATAGTGCTTCCACCTAGTCTAATTTTTAGCCTGGACCAGAATCTGCATCATCTTTTTAGCCTGGACAAGAACCTGTATCATCTTACCTGCATCATTTGCAGCGGATTCCAAATAATGCCAGAGTGGATGCTACTTCTATGTTAAAAGAGGGTTTTTTTATGTAGGCTCTGACGCAGCCTAAAAGATGATGCAGGTTCTAATACAGGCTAAAAAGATAATGCAGGTTCTGTTCCAGGTTAAAAAGATGAAGCAGAAAAGTGGGGACACTAAAACCCCGAGCGTGAGCACTCTCATTTCCTCTCTGGTTATAGATATTTAATTACAATTTCAAATTGAATATTGCGTCGGCGTAAAATTAGCAGTTTGATGATTAACCAGCTTGAGACGAAGTATGATCGTGACAGTAGATTGCAGTTAATGCCGGGATTAGAAATGCGGAGTTGTTGCGCGGAGAAAATCCGCTTCCTTATTCTTTTTCGTTCGATTAAGATGTATCAGGGTTATGACTCTTTTCACCGGAAAATAGAACGCGTCATGCAAAGCGCGCAAAAAGACCGGAGGATGTTTCGGATTTTCGCGGCGAGATGCGCGCGCGTTCTACCGACTTATGCTCGTTGCTTTTCTTCGGCGATCGTTTTTTCAAAGTCGATAGAGTGATCGTGTAACCGTTACCCACATTTCGAGCGTTCAATGCGGTTATATTAATAGGTGTTACTAAGTTTACATTCGCGGTGTACTGCGACGGCAAACAGCGTCGAATAATTGCAGTTTAACCGATGGTCGAGTAAGTATTGGAATTTACACGCGCCGCAGGAAATTGCGCGTTATTAAGTATCATTTCAAAGAGTGCGACTCGCCACACCGTAATCTACGCTTTACGTCTCTAAAATTACTGGGACAGAGCCGCATTGAAAATCAGTAAAACAATATTTCAGTAACTATTAATTTTTTCACCCTGTGTGCCCCTATAGCCTTATATTCTGGGTCCAATTTTCCTCTAAACCACAACATTGAAATTTACACGGTCCGACAATGCCAACTTCCCAGGATGCTTAACAGTATACCTACCGAGCTTTAAAAGTAACTGGTACATATTGTCTTATAAAAATGACGAGATCGAATTTATTTGTAATACACGTAAACCTCTTCATAATTTCAGTAACTGTAAAATAAAAAATCTGGAATCGGTCATTTTGACCAGCGGTGGTAGTGTTAAAACAAAAATAACACTTCTGAAAACATCATAAACGTTTTCCAAAGGCAACAAATCGGGAGAATCGAATTACAGTGCCTACTCGATATATGTCAACAAGACGGGTCTTGCCAGCGTCGTATATCGTGAAGGAGACATACCCGTGTTCTGGTTACACTCCGCGGTAGTGGGGATAATTCCGCTACGTTTATCATCCAGGCCTCGGCGACATATATAGAGAAGTCACTGTACATCATCTATTCCCCATTTTTCCCTACGCTCGTCTCTCCGAGGGACAATAATTTCGCAGCGATTGAAAGAATCGCACAAGTTCATTCAAACGAAGTGGTAATCGGAGGTCACTTATCCCATAAGAAGCAAATGAAGGACCGTCGCCCGTCCGATCGGCGGACCGTTTCAATTTCTCACGAGGGAACTGGTTGTCCCGCGATGCCATCCCTGCGATCTCGCCAGAATCGCCGAAGGTCGGCGGCTGCGTTCCATCTTGCGCAATTAATCGCAGCTCGATGAAGTAACGCGATCGCACGTGTGGAAATCGGTACGCGGCTGTAATAAGCCGAAGAAGGATAACGGCGACGAAGCGGGAGGGGGATTTCAGGTTGTCGAGGCGCACGTCTGACGGACGACGCATTCCACCGCGATAATGCGTGGGTAGCGGAAAGCAAACCCACGTTTTCCTCGAGAAAGGACGAGCCCGGGTAACGATGTCCCGATGGGGGTGTCTACGCGTGTCGCTGGACAACCAGAAAAACGTAAACGTGACCTCGAGCTGGTTAGACGTCGATTGGTCCGGTCTTCGTAGATTAGCGATAAGGTAGAGTGACCAGGTTACCGACAAAAATCGACTAGATCACTAAATTGCATGAATTCTTACTAATATTGTCAGTAATGCTCGGTTAATACCAAGCACAGTGAATTCTCGATATATGTCAACAACACGGGTCTTGCCAGCGTCGTGTATCGTCAAGGACACATACCCGTGTTGTGTTTACACTCCTCGGCGTCCGAGGCCTCCTCGTATACCCCGCGGTAGTGGGGATAACTCCGCGACATTTATCATCCAGGCCTTGGCGACATATATAGAGAAATCACTGTATATTACATACATTTGTAGAAAATTGCAACGAAGTTGGTTTCACATATTTATTTTGTGCCCCGTAAGTAGCAGTTACGAGATCTTCCGTGTCGATAATCATTCTCGTTTGCATCAGGCTAATTATTGCAACAAGGTCTACATATGTAATTGTAAAAGAGCAATAATTTATGCTAATGCCAGAATATTTAAGTAACGCAAGACGGTGCACGCGAGGCAAATAAATACTTTATTCCAGAAGGTAGGCTTGATTAATCGTTTTCGAATGGAGCAGGATGTTCTGCGAGAGGTTCTCCATTTCCTCGTTTTCTTGTCACTCTACTTCTCGAGCCGGTAGCATCGCTAGGAATGCTCCTGGTTTTGCGCTCATGCGCGAACTGATGGAAGTGATGATCGTCCAGTCGATTACTCTTATTCGAACTCCGGTGGTGTTGCAGGAATGATAAAACCGTTGATAATGCCGTTCGAAAGCGGATGATCTTTTTTTTTTAATTTAAGATTACGTTTTGTAATCGTAATGATTAAGGTTTCGTGCTAGGGAATAACTAGACACGCGATAAATTAATTGTGTAAAAATTTGAAAGCAGCGATATACATAGAAAAACGTCTACGGATAGTTCCATATACATTCGCAACAACTAGACTGTGAACATCGACGCGAATCCCGGTTTTCATGACCTGATTTAGCGGAGTCTATAATTAAACAGGAACTGTATCAATATTTAAATAGGTCAGCGGAAATATAAAGTCTACATTGAGTCTTATCTATCTTACTATTGCGCGAGTTTACATAGTTGCATCGGACTCTTAATTTATCATTTATAAATGCCAGCCGCTGATGCAGAAGCTAGTTTAATTTAGATAGCGTTGAACCATTTTAATACAGTCACATAATCCAGTGTTTAGATACTTCGACCGATAATTATTTGTACTACTCATGAATAGATTACGGATTGTTATTCAAAATTGTTTGTAGCTATTGCAAGAGATAGGAGCCAAATACAGTGATTTCTCTATGTATGTCGCCAAGGTCTGGATGATAAACGTCGCGGAATTATTTTACTACTGTTTTAAACTGTACTTACTCACTTTTATCACAAATGCATAAAATCTACAGTCTATTCGTAAATATTTTTAGAAAGCCGGTAAAGTCGGACTCTACTATCTCAGCATGCTTCCAACTTAAATAGCTCAATCTGGAGCGATCCATGAGCAATATTATTTATGGAACAAATCAATAAGTATTTAATTCATCATTAGAATTAAGCAACTATTCTATCGTTTGCCTGTTTAGATCGGATAATCGAGGTTCCATTGCATAGAAAAATAGATTTTCATTCTGTTTCGTAATTTCTGATAGACGCGATGTATATAGACAAGTTCTTTTTTCACTTTTACCATATTCAATTATCGCACAGTTATGATTGATTGATTGACTCGTCAATATTTTGACTCGTGCGCAAAACTGACGTGCGAGACGTCGGATTTTACCGTTAATTGAATACCGATTGTTGCGTCTCGCGTGTAAACATTCGAGATTTCGAAAGATCTTGCGCTGTTCTCGATCGAGGACTATCGACGTGTCAAGGAACGGTTCGCGATAAGAAGACCCGGGAATGGCCGAACGAAACTGTACGCAACAATAGCTTGTAATCTTGTCAGCTGCGACATGAATGGAATCCTGATTAATTATCACAAAAGCGGCTCGAGGATTTATCGACGAATAGATGATGAGCCGCGTTTTGAAGGCCCGGTTTAACCGTTATTTCGAAATTGCCTTCGACCCCGATCCATTCTTCGCTAGCAAATATCTGGCTCTGATCGAGGATGATAGCCTGCCTGGAGTCAGCACTGATTCTAATTTTAACCAAATTAGGCGCTTTATTCAGCCAAATTGACGATCTATTGTAATTTATGCTGGAGGTACAGCCTAATTTCCAAATCTTCTGCCGTGAAGTACTACGTCCACAGCGGTGGCGCAACTAGGTGGTCTCGTAGACGCTTCATCATTATGAGTTCGGTCGATTCTGAGCCGTAGGCTTTATTATTAATTAATCAGTAGACTGCGAATCTTTACGCAAAATAAAAAATGTTTACATTGATTGATCAAGACACAGAAGCGAAACATAAAATTTTTTCCTCCTTTAATTTAGAAACCAAGACTCCGTAGTTTCGCGATAAGGTAGAGCGACCAAGTTACCGACACAAATAGGCGAAAAATGATTTCATGTGCCCCAACTTTTCGTCTTTCTATGAGAATATTTTTCGCTGGGAAAGGGCTCGTTCGAAAGAGGAGGTGCCCAACTTGGGGCACGTGAACTTTCTCGTGCTCTGCAAAAGTCACGTGACTACCCTTGGCTCTGAAATCTTTTTAATATGTCCACTGCTTCAAATTGTGCTTACCCATTTTTGTCATAAATGCATAAAATCCGCAGTCTATTAATTAGCGAATAAAAAGAGTCAGACCGGGAACCGAATAAACGGGGCACACCAATTTTGTTCGTCTCTATGGAAACGATTGAGAAAGAACGTCCAATTATCAAAGCAGTGAAAGAAATCGGGGTAGCAAGGAATAATCTAGCGCTAATTAGCAGAAATTTTCAACGTCTGCAGAAATATGATTCCACATCAACATCTCTCTACCGAGCTGGAAAGAATCCTTCGACATTGAATATTAACTGATGCCACGATATTCGTGCGACACTCCAGCCTCGGAGCGGTGGGATCAGTCAATCGATCGGCCTGATCATTTTACTTGAGCGATCAATGGCGTAGCAAAAGCTCCCACAAACCGAGAAGAAAGAAAACTCAATAATCGTTACTTTCACGTGATAGGCGCCTCTAAAAATAGGGACTTTCGATCTCGGCAAAATTCCGGTCGCTTTCAACAACAAACATCCTTATTACACCCCGTAAAAACGAATACAAACAACTGCCGTAGGAGAGAATCGATTGTGATGCGGCTTGATGAGAATTCCCCGTGAACGATTTAAGTATCGACGTTGAAAAGAAGCGAATACAGCGAGTTACGTGTGAAGCTGCTGCTAAACAAAAAAGAATAACCTATCCCTACTGTGCAAATACCAAAAAAGAAAGAAGAAAAAGTAAAAGTAAATTATGTGTTGTAAAGACCGGGTTGAGCGCAGCGGTATTTACGCTTGGTTTAATTGTGCGATATAATTGAGACGTATAATTAGAGAGGAAGTTTAACGATATCGGTGAGGATTAGGAAGTCAATGATTGCCTACAGGTGAATCCCCTTTTCAATATTGCCAAAGGTTTACGATCTATATTTAGGAAACTCGCGATAGCCTGTCGGAGGCACTCCTTATCGGCCCGGATCGAAAACTGTCTACGCTGATGATAGGTCGCCGATACGCTGCCACGGTATGAAGAAAAAGAGGAAGAAGGAGGCATTGGCCAGCATATATGACCACTCACTGGAAACGCAATTTACACTAGGCGTTGCCCGAGGTTACCTCGTTACGTTGCACGGGCATCGTGCTGCTAGGATTTCCAAGTCGATCGTCGCTAATTGGTGTTGGCCGATCGCCTTGCGGTTCGTCCGTTCTTCTACCGAACAATCTCAGGTGCGCGAGACGCTCGGTTCCGTTTCTGTTCAGCCGTGATGGGAACGGATTGGCCACGTGCCGTCGCGAATTCCCAGTGACATATTTTTCGCCAGTTTTTCCTGGCCACTTTGGAGAGAAGAAACCAGGAATCGGAATACACAGTTATCTTTCGTTTTTTAAATAATTCTGTTCGGTCTCGTGTTTTCTCAGTAAAAAATTTGCTATGAATTTGCCATCAAAGTCTACAAATTCCGATCCATCTGTTTCCGACATTAGTTTTCAGCCGAAATTCCATGCCAAATCAAGACCAAATCGAAGCCAAGGTTTGGCTTCGTTGTAGAGGGTAGGTCGGTTGTACTAAGAGCGAACCTAACCTTATTCTAAGAGTAAAGTAGTTTCCCTCCTTGCTTGTAAGGGGGAAAACGGAATTAAATGATTGAAAATATGTGAAACTTAAAATTATATAATTTAGAAGTTTAAATGAAATTCTATTTTACCTCCTACAGCAAGTTTTACTCCGATTTTTCCCGATATGTGCTCGTAGAGCAAGGATTTAGTGCGACCGGCCTGCCCTCTATAACGAAGCCAAGGCTTGGCCCCAATTTGGCATGGAATTTTGCCTGCAAACTTTTCACTCAAATTCCGATCCATCTGTTCCCGCATTTGGCTAGGAATTTGTCGACAAGTTTTGGTGCCAAATTCATACAAAATAGGGACTAAATCCAAGCAAGGTTTGGTACCAAATGGACAAGCCTTTTGCTCGCAAACTGTGTTACAAACATTGAGCAATATTTGCTCAAAACAGCATTTGGCTAATTGGGCTCTTACAGCTAGTCTCATAATTGATGGCACACGCTTCAACTGTATTTCATTTCAATTTGTTTACTGTTCCTCTGAAAGTATTACAAAACTGCTCTAAAGTCCATTCTTTGTGCAAAGTCGGATTTCCTCGAAGTAATTTAGAGAAGCTTAATTAGATGGAAGTACCTATTAGTCTATTTTATGTTTCACGTAAAATTGTGTTCTCCATAAACGCATTAAATTTTGCATATAAAACAATTATCATATTTCTTTATGGTAGCGTTCGAATAATTACCGTACCAGAATATTTAACGGGATTACTAACATTTTTTTAATGAACAGTTGTGAAGTTTACAACCACAATTATTATTGCTTTGAAAAGTTCTTCGAGTTGTTTTAGTATTACTGTCCAGTTAACGCGGAACGTATTTCGACAATAAAAAGCAGGAGTCGCAGCGGAACGCGTGAGCTTTCTATGCAGACGGCTGTTCGTCAGGGTAAAAGGCGTTCGAAAGGTGCAAAACCGGTAACAAATTGTTGTTCGCCTCTTTTGTCACAAGTGACGACATCGTACACGAAGCTTGACGACACACACAATGGCCGACCTAACCGGAAGAAGTCGGCGTCTTCAGAGGTTTCAAACGATGCCTCTAGATGCAAATCCCGCGGATCTCGCAAAATAATAGTCAATTACACTCCCATTCTCGTTTCTCAACTCTGCCATCCTCTCTAGTAGGAAAATCGCGAATTCAAACAATTCTCTCGCGCCCATTCATTCTCACAAACTGGTCTCGATTTTTCTACGTACACCTCGTTTATTAGGGGGACCCATAAGTAATCAATTATTTTGAAATCTAAAACAAACTTTGTAGTAAATTCAGGTTTTTAATTTAATATGTAATCTCCAGCATTATCATGGACAGTTTGCCATCTTTCCTGCAAATTTTCAATCCCCCTCTTATATCTTGTATACTTAATTTTGGATCAGCTTCCACTAGAGATTTTAGGGTGTCATTATCAAATTCAACTGGTCCTCCACTTCGAGGCCTGTCAGAGAGATCATAATCACCAGCAGCAAACCTTCGGAACCAACGTTGACACTTGTTGACCTTCAATACATCTCCATAAACATCGCAAATTTTCTTTGCTGTCGCCGTTGCATTAAATCCCGCATGAACAAGAAAAAGTATGCAATGATGAATACGATCCTCGGAAGGCACGGACGCCGCCATTTTATTACAGAGTAAAATACAGAGAACAATATATTAGCAATATATTATTATTATTATTATATTTTTAGAAGTATCGGAACCGGGAAGAAAATGGATGCTTTAATGCTGCGTTAGATGGACGCGCTGTTCCCCGATAGCTAAATAAATCTTATTAACGGAGGAACGTAAACGCGAATCTCCGTTCTGAATTGCAAATTCTCAATCTACCTTGCGCCATTCATCACCAAAAGAAAGTTTCCGGCCAACTTGCCGCGAATAATTCGAACGCGATATCGTATAAGCGTTTTCACCGAGCACCTGTTTAACATCACCAGTGATTTCGTAATTTATCACGGACGTATCATCCTCGACGCGACCGTAATCAATTTTCTATGCCGGCGCCGAAAAAATAATGTCACGCGTAATGGATACCGATCCGATCTACCGCAAAACCCCTGACCAATTAAATCGGATGCAACCACCGTTCATAAATCACTGAATTAGACAGTTGCCTAGAAGGAGTACATATTCAAACGAATCCGCATAACTTACCGGTGGCTATTCTTCCTTAATAAATCATCGCTTCGTTTATTCAAAGTTCAAGAAAAATCGCAGACGACTGTCTAGAACCAGTTAGCAACTGATTGCGTTATTCTCCATATCATTGCAATTATTACGGTCGTTAACATTATTCTTATGGCGATTAATAACCGAGTTCTAATCTCTTCTTAACAAGTCGTTTCTTTTAATTTCATTCATAGATCTGGCAATAATGTGTACACCTAATCGGAAATCTTGAAGTATGTCAAGTTCACTTGGGAGGATATTTCTTGGTGAGATATTTGAGAGCAATAAAATTAGGTAGGAGCAAAAGAAGAATTTCCTTAATCACACGCACTGAAGGATTAAAGTTATGCAAAAGCATGAAGGATGGAGAATGCAGGTAAAGCTCCTCGAGCTGCACAAGTAAATCTGGGAACTGCGATACGAACGCAACAAAGATCTCAAAGAGCAAAGTTTGCCGCAAACAGCGTGCCCGGTGAGTGTTTCTCCTCCAATAGAGCATCGTTTACGATTCCGAATACCGTTCCGCGATTTACGATGCAATTCGCTGCAGTATTATATACCAGTCGCATCTTTGCATTCCATTACGACTGGAGACAAAGGAAAAAGGAATTCCTGCCGCCGCGGCGACGAGGGAGAGAAACGTCGATTCGTTCTGTCGCGATCGAAGCGCCGCACAGTGGTCCCAAATCGAGATTGGATAAAAATTCGAATACAGAAAGAACTCTCCAAGACTCCGTAGATTCGCGATAAGGTAGGGTGACCACGTTACCGACAAAAATCGGCGAAAAATGATTTTACGCTCCTCAACTTTTCTCAGCTAACGAGATTATGCTGATATTTGGTAATATAAGCGTTAGAAGTAGGCCAAAAATTGACGATGCGCGTGCCGTGGAAGTCAATGACTGAAGGTTGTGAGCGGAAATTATACATCAGTTACCGACCTGCTGACTCTGCAAAAGTCACGTGACTACCCTGGCTATTAAGGCCTCTTGAACCACTGAAACGATGCGAATCACTGTGTATCATCCTCGTGTCTCTTGTTCCGCGTGTGAGTTACGCGGGTTCGTAAATACTTCTCGCGGGCGCAGGTGCATCGGTGCATCGGTGCAGGCGTCAGGAAAACTCCGATCTCACCTGGTTTCTCCTGTCCGTAAAAAATCGTCTGTCGCACCGCGCCGGTATAATTACGCGACGAGGAAAGGCGCGATCGAACCGGTTGGAGTCCCCACAGAAGAAGAAAGTTTCTCTCTCTCTCTCTCTCTCTCTCTCTCTCTCTCTCCCGTTGGTTACTCAAACGCATCCAACAAGTGCATTGTTGCGCCGACGACGTTTGTCATGCCGTCCGATTTCGTAACTTGAAATGTTTGTTGTTTCTGCAACGACACGCACGGTATTGAACAGCGCTCTTCGCTGTCAGCGACGACAATTCCAAATGGCCGACTGGATAATAATAATAATCATTCTCCGGTGCCGCTGTCGTTAGACTCGAAAGCGAACAGTAGAAGGAACGGTGTTTGTAAACGAAATTGCACAAGGTAGTGAGAAGAATCGTGGCATAAACAATCGTAATTGAATGTTTCTACAGGTTCGCTGTTAACTCTTTACCGTACGGTTTCCATCTTCTCAGCTACAACAATTAAAGTGTTTTGTTCTCAGTAATTCCGTCGAACAACACAAGTTTATATTTATTGTGTGCTCACATTTATTTTCATGCTTCAGTATTGACAACATGAGAACGGAATTTGATTTCTACTTAAAAGAAATGAATCATACTCGTGAATTTTTAAATTTCTTTATTTTTTAAAGTCTGTGATCCGTGACTGAGGATTTTTTACTAAACCTTTCAACAGCAATATTATATATTCACAATACAATAATAGACAGTATATTCTATATCTTCATCTAATAATATCGTTTAGGTTCATTATTGAAAAAAAAAAAAGATTTTTAAGCCTTCTTTTAGTACAATACAGTTATTGAAAATCGTATTAATAAACTTCCGGTAGATACAGTGTTAAGTACAGAAAGTAATTTTTCAGTGGCTCTTGTTTCTTCCCAAAGGCGCAGACAATTTTCATTTTGCATAAAAATTCGCAGTGCAGTCTTAACTCATGAGCCTAATTCATAAGTCCTTTTCGGTACAAAATTTTCGTTTTCCGCATTGAGCACCGGCGAGAGAGATCACGCGGAGTATGAAGCATGAATGAAGCGGATCAGGAAAGAGGACTCGGCATTGAACTCCAATTTCGTTTCTTTTGTCTTTTTTTTTCTCGTTGTTTGCTGATCGGATGCACACGGTTGCATGCGCGGCAGGCTTCTCGGATATTCCCCGGACGAAGGAGCCGAAGCCACGCAGTTACGTTCAGACGCGCATCTACTTAGGCTTCTTTCGAGCGATTCCGAGTTCAAGCAACTCGTGTTTACCGGAGGCAACACCTTCGTCTTTCTCTTGCACGCGGTACCAGCATGGAGGCCGGAAGCCGTTTGAATTGCTAATAGCCCTGGCAACGATCGCTATCTCCTTCTGACACCCGATGGCTGGCCTAAATTCTCCGCCCGGTGTCCTTCCCGGTCCCGATGACTCACAGTTGCCCTTCCTTGTTGTAAACACATTTCGTTCTTCCTCTGATAGTTTCAGGAATTTGAAAATAATCTGCCGCCCTTCCTTGCTCGAATTTTCGGAGCAGATCTGCGCGCGCTGCTCTCGCTCAGGTTTCTACAGTGCTTTTACCTTACCTGCCTAACAGGAAGCCTTATCAACACCTTTTTGACAAAGATTTTCTGAAATAACCTGTTTTTGTGCGGTAGATAGGGGCCGCATAAAAGAAACCGCAGAGAAAGATATTCAGAAACTTCATACATAGCTATAACAAATAATTGTTTATAACATATTAAAGAAAATTCTTTTTATGCGGTGGAGAGGGACCGCATAAGAAAAAATGTCAAAGATTTACGAACTGGCGAGAAAGTGCTTTCCAAACAAAATAAATAATTAACACATGGAAACATTTAAAAAAATTTCTCGATACTACTCGTCGTAGTCCAAAACGCGCATCTTCTTGTGATGAACTGGTTCAAAATCGCTTGAAGATATTAGAGTTGATCTATTTTTTGTTAGCATGAAGTCAGTGATCAGTTTTTGCGACGACGGTTCTTCGATCAGTTGCTTGTAAACGTCACGATAGTCAGATATACACGATCGAAGCTCTTTTTGGAATTTCAAACTCCTTTCGGAATTGTTATCTATTTTAAGAAAACGCTTTTCCAATTTGTTGCGAAGGTGGATCCCTGCTGGGGATCCCCATTACAAGGGTGTTACAGTGAATTCCCGATACAAGTCACTGCGAGCCTCGCGTTTAAAGGTCACTCGGACTACCCATACCACCACGGATAGTGACTTTTACGTTTCCAGCGTGCACTGTGTATTTCAAGTACAACGTTCGGCGACAACCACAGATTTCGTCTAAATGTCACTCGCCTGAACCGCGCAAGAGACTTATATCGGGAATTCACTGTATAATGCCAACACAAATGCCAAAACAAATCGCACAAAATAAAATTCGCATAGAAAAGGACCGCACAAAAACAGGTTTGACTGTATTGAAAATAGTTCTCTTGGAAAACCAGATCACACATTAAAACCTCATACAGTCTCATAATTAACGGCACATACTTCAAATCAGAATAAGTTCCTTAACGGGGATAAGTTTACGGGGCACTAAATATATCTATTCTCCACTACTTCATAAAAATAACGCAAATTTTTAGCCATTTCTTTTACAATATTTACCAGAAGAAATAAATTTGTTGAATAATTTCTCATTCATGCATCTTTCCAATTTCGATAATTATGAATTAATAATACTAGAACTCATCTTTTTGATGAGTCCCGTAAACCTAAAAAATAAAATAAAAATCAAATAAATAAAGTGAAATCAAATAAATTAGGAAATAAATTCCTAAAAATTATCCACGCAAACAGATGAACAACAGCGATGTCTGAGCACGTATTACCAACAGAATTCTGTTATCAGATTTGAAGAATTATCTTGATTGTACTTTCAATGAAAATATTTTGTGAAAATCTAGGTGTAAGTAGGTTATAAAAGCAATCGCTATTGTGCATCTTGAATTTCCAGTTCCGAGTTCATTAAATGATTTGCTTTTATTCCGCGGAATTCTGATGGGCGCTAGATCGGCAGACATTCCATTAACATTTCTATCCTTAATGGAATTTTATGCTCGTGAATTTAACTAATTAGGTTCGAGCTGTGAATGTGAAGATAACGCTACCCAACAATTTGGTCGATATTTTTAGTGCCAATTATTAACATTCCTACACCAGAAAGTAATGCAGACTACTTCCAAAAATTTTCTCTCATTAAGTTTAATTTTTTAATAAAACCCTGAAAATCAAAATGATTTAAAAAATACTTTCATTATTATATTCTCTCAAGTCGTGTTAAATTTGTTCTGCTACGAATATTTTGTCTTAAATGTGGACTTCCAATTAACATAAAATTATTTTTGTAGTAGATTATTAACCGTGAATTTTATGAGCACGATTTTAAAAAAAAATCGCAGGAGTTATTATTTACTGCACAGTTTGGTTATTATTTATTTTTTCAGTAATGTCATTTATTTTTTGCGTAATGTAACAACACTTTTGGATCCGCGTTTTGTATAACCGAAAAGGAAATCGCTGTCGCCTGAGGTGTTAAATGAGCCGCTGATTGCAAGGAATAAATGCAGTTTTTTTGCACTCATCAATTAACTTGATTGCATCTGTTACCGGCTCGGACGAGCGTTGCGCAATTCAGGAAGCATATTTTGTATACGATACACTATTATTAGGCAGTAGGACGCTCTATATAGCGTTAAATGAACCATTAATAACCCGCAACTGCATGTTCAACAACCGATATTCCGCGCAGTGCAGCTAACACTTTTCCCGTGAGGTGGAGTGCATCCGAATTAACGAACCTTCGTTACCTAAAATCATAATGCAAATTAGAAACCGTAACAACGAGACGGGTAATTGCGGTATTGTTTTAACGCAGAACTGAATATCGTAATTTTTTCTTGCAAACATACTGTCTCGCAGGAAATTTGGAAATACGGACGGGTTCAGAGATTAAAGCGTGCAATAGTTCATAAAATTCCAAAGCACAAAAAAAAAATGGAATTCTTTAGATCTACGGGGTTTGACAGGAGATTGAAAAACTGATAAATCAGTAGGCGAGGAATGCTCAAGGACAAAAAGTTGTCAGCTCAAGAACGCGGGGAATCAGGAAGTCAGGAATGCAGAGGTGTGGAAATGCAGAATTTCAATTACAATTTACAATTACTTTCTTTGCAGGATCTACTGTAACATTACTTTGTAACTTCTGGTATTCAAGGTGCGAAAGAAGCTTGACAATAAATTCGACGTAGTCAACATCGCTGTCAATGCCATAGCTAAAAACAGTGGGAGACGAGAAGTTGAAGTGCACGTTCTACTATGACTACAGGCACTCCCATAATTGATGGCACACAATTTAAATCACAATAACCTTTTCATGGACCAAACGACTCCAGCTTTTTTGCCAAGATAGACGTATTAGTCTACTGGATGATATGTAATGAGAATTTTGGAAAAATTGCA
The DNA here is from genome assembly GCA_028454245.1 of Halictus quadricinctus. Taxonomy (NCBI): domain Eukaryota; kingdom Metazoa; phylum Arthropoda; class Insecta; order Hymenoptera; family Halictidae; genus Halictus; species Halictus quadricinctus. The sequence continues at coordinate 14,051,286 of CM052127.1, forward strand.
TTTATTCTGAATAATGAAAAAAAAGTGCTACTTACAATTTTTTTATTTGGGCTTGCATTAAAAATTGTAAAGATGTGCCTTGTAAGTTATAAGTTATATGTTTTAAATTCCTTTTTTCTCAAAAAATTGCATGCCACCTTGGAAGTGTTCCTCAGATTGGATGCATGTTTTCAAAATTTGAGAAACCATCTAACGCTAAAGTAAATAGAAAATTCCCAATTTTATATGTATAGTAAAAATAAAATTCCAAATTTTTAAATAAAAATTAGTAAATATAAAATTCCCAATTTCAAAATAAAAATTAGTAAATATAAAATTCCCAATTTGAAAATAAAATTTAGTAAATATAAAATTCCCAATTTCAAAATAAAAATTAGTAAATATAGAATCCCCAATTCTATATTTCCTTTTGTCGGTCGCAGTAAGTCGCGTTCAATACCGTAGCCACGAGCAACGAAACATCAGATAAGTTTCCGACAAGGCGTCTTGCCATCTAGGAAATGCAAGTATTTGGCATCCGCGTGTCATGTCGACGGGACATGGACGCGTAACGCGCCGGGGAAAAGGGAGTTGCGAAAGAGAGAACGTCAGAAATGGAAAATGTGACTCCGGATCGCGAAACAGGGGAGAGTTTTCTAAGAGCCGACTGGTATTTCTAGTCACGACATGCGCCTTTTACAGTGCACAATCATGTCGGTGGAAAAGATTTCGCCTGGATCGCGTTCTTTTCGCCGCGTTGGCATCTAGCCTACCGTAGAAAAAAAAAGAAGGTTCGGAGACAAACGGAACTGGTTAGGAAAATGTTTTGCGGGGAAAAACTGCGGTCGAGAAAGTGTTGAAATTGCTTCGCCAAGAACTGAAATCAAATTGCATCCAGTTTATCCGCCGAGAGTCCCTCCCTTAGCGGTTTATTCTATGAAGGATTTCTCTGGTTGTCGGATTCCACTTTCCATGCTGATTATTGCACAATTCTCGAGCCTAATTTTGTCCGAAAAATTCGGAGAAGTTTAAGTAGCTTCTTAGTATGTGCTCTCCAAAATATTTTATTTTTCTGGTTATAATGTCACTTATTAGACACTTATAACTAGACTCCGGACTATGCATTGATTAGTAGACTGCAGATTTTATGCATTCCTAATGGACAGGTGTAATTTAAAACAGTGAAAACCGTAGAAGAATTTAAAAATTCTGTTACATTATTTTCGACCTATTAAATATATCAAGAACGAAAATAAATCTCTATTTTACTCGAGTTTTTTGAAACTGAAATATTTTTATTTTGCATAAAGATTCGCTTTATGCGAATTATTTTTGTAAAATAATGTAGAATAGTGATTTTTAGTGGACCACTAAACCTAGTGTTAAAAATATTTAAAAAATATAAATATATTATATTATTATTATATTCATATTTTAAAAATATTTTTAACGCTAGGTTTAGTGGTCCACTAAAAATTACTATTCTACATTACTTTATAAAAGTAACAAGAATTTTATCGAAATTTTTAGCTATTCCTTTTTACAGTATATACCCAAAGAAATAAATTTGTTGAATAATTTCTCATGGATGCATCTCTACAATCTCGGTAATTATAAATTAAAAATATTAGAACCCGTCATTTTCCATATTTATAAAATCCGCATTTTACTTGTAACACATTTTATCTAAAATTGAGTACGAATTAACTTCTTAATAAGCACACTTCGTGTTATTAAATTTAATTGGCTAGCTAATTTACTTCAGAGATAGCAAAATTTATCCAATCTGAAAAATCACACATCATTTATCGGCAGTTTCCATGCTTTCTAAATTTACAATTTCATAGACTACACTTCAAAGAATCGGCATAAATCAAATTTTATATTCCTTTCGAAAGGAAGCAGGTTGAAAGTATTCCCGATTCTAAATTAATATCTTCATTTCACTATGTTGCAATACGTAACAGTATTAACCATCGCGTGTTTAATTCGCAATGATAAACTAAAAGTGTTGTACGTGCACACAGAATTTCCATAGAATAGCAGACTCATTTTTAAGCTGTGCAAACAGTGTTGAGGAATCTTAATTGCCCTCTCACATGATGGCTGCTAATTAAACATGCTTTTAATTGAACCGCTGTTAGAACGTTAAAGCGCAATCCGAACAGATACGAAGAGAGCAACGTCGAACAGAGTTTCAGATTTGCTGTGCGTAAATTATCCGGAGGACGGTGTAATATAATTAACGAGCTTTCTGTCTCGTCGCGATTGCTAAATCATCAATGATTTCATCGGGCCCAAGCAGAGAAAGATCGAGGTCGTAGGTTCGGCCACGTAGAAACGTGGGAACCCGTTTCTTGGAAGTTCGTGTGCGGATCTTCGTTACTTCCGGCGGAAAAGGGCGACAACGGTTCGCGTTCCAGTAAAAATTTTGGTCTCTCTTAGCCGCTGATTACATCTCTCACGTTCCATAAACACCCGAGACGTCCTCTCCTTTTAATTACAGAGCTGTTACAGTGACCACGAAAATTGTGCAACCAAAGACACCCGTGGATTACAATAATTGAAGTGCTGCATTTACTTTAAGATTTATTTGATAATTCGAACGCTTAAAGTTACGTCTCACTTGTATATTTAATGCACAAGACACGACTCTGCTATTAAACTTCCAGATAAATAATTTTGGTGTACGTGTTTAATTCTTTAACACTAAACCCACCACGGTCAAAATGATCGGTTTTCTATATCACAATTATTGAAATTGTGCTTCAATAATTAATTTCATAGGAAATTACTCAATTCACTTCTTTATTTTCATAGAAAATGAACGTTTTCATAGGAAATGACCGAATTCACTTTTTTATTTAAGCACACATTATATTAACAAAAATCGTAAAAAGTTTAAGTAAATTCTCCCTTCTATAAGACGTTCCATTTTTATACGTTTTTCGGAGGATTTCCAAACTGCATTTCCAAATATAACCATATTTTTTAATAATAAACTTTAATAATAATTGGCGCAGACAAATTTCCCATAAAAATTCGGAGTGGCCAAAGAGCAGGGAAGTAAAAATTGAATAAACTTTGGCTGGAGCGTTTAATGAAATGGGGTTCGGAAAGTATGCGTTTGCAGGAGCAACGTTTACTTTGACCACAACTCTCGGAAACAATGGGGAACGAAGCTATACTTCCGCGATCAGGCTTCACGATGACGTCGGGGTATTATGGGGTTCTTTTCAGGGTCCGTGTGTAATCGTTCGTTTCCGTTAACGACAGGTGCGCTCGCTGTTGCACGTACACGCATGAATCACGCGTCTTTTTCTGTGTAGCCTCTTCTTCTTTTTTTTTTTTTCAAGTGGCAGTCGATCGGGAATGTTAAATTGTGGACTGGTCGGCTCGGATCTTTACGAGAGTCACTGTTCTAATTGGGTCTTTAGAAAGTGCCGATTCTTCTCTTACATATTAAGCGTGGCCGATCGAGAATCAGATTTTCCCCGTTTGGAGAATAAAATCGGCGGAATCGGGCGGGTAAAAGTTGCGAGAGAAATTACACCGATGTGTCCATAATTACGGACGGAGCGATGGATGCTTCTTTGCGTGGGTTTCTTGTTAGCGCAGAGAAAGAGCAAGTAAAATCATTTTAGGTGGAACAAAATCATATATCGTTTCTTGCGTCTTCAAACCGATTGGAATTTTCTGTTCGCTCATGAAATGAGATTCAACATATATGTAGAACCTTTAAAAATAATATTTATATTGGGAAATATTACATAAATTATAGAAACAAATATAAAAATAAATGAAAAATAGAATATTAAATAAGTATAACAATAATATCTAACAATATAAAAATAATTCTTGGCTATCAACTAAGTTACTTATGGGATTAGACGGAAGTTTTTGTTAAAAGTAGATCTAACACACCTTTCGGTAGCGAATTTGTATTTTTTTTTGTGGTATCACCCTATAATAATTTACGATGGGATCAGAAGTAATTAACAGCATTGCTGTTAAGGCGTAGTTTGTAGGTACACGCGAATTCTTCCTTGCGTGGCCAATCCTAAACCTTCTTGAGCCTCTTCAGACATCATGCACGTTCAAGAAGTTCCTTATTAATGCCTGTTACTTTCTAAGTTTTTGTAAAGTTTTTGAAGAAACGTCTAGCTGTGTTACCATCTTTTTTGGAGCCATTTCTTCCTGCTTTCCTAGATTGGCCATTCGGTCCACCGTACGGTGTCACAAAGATTTTCAAAAATTGTGACAGGCAGATTAGAAGATATTTGCAGCTGATTTTTGTCAGAATCCCTTCTATATAGTTTAAACTTAATGCAATAAAAATTTCAAGATGGGATCTTTCGAGACTTTCTAGTTCTGCTCTATTAAAGTCAACTAATCGTCATAGAAAACTGGTACTTAAAAAATCTCTAAAAATTATTGTAAAGGACTTTATTAACGAACTTTGTGAACATTAATGTAAATATTTACTTATGTTAATATAGAATATCGTGCATAGAAGCTTAAAGATTCATATTTATTGCTCCGTCATAATTTTCTTTAGAACAAATATAAACGTACGATTTCGCCGTATTACATGAATCTATTAAATGAATTATTATGGGTATAATTAGTAAACATTCCGAAAGAAGAATATATGAATGTTAGATCTATTTTCTGACGTGACTTTTTTCCACCTAATTGTGGGATTGCTTTCTCGAGTAGAAATTTTTATTTTTGCTCAAGATTTTTCGCTGCGAGCCACTATCACTTCCGACTTTTTCCTGCCCCTTCCGGTTCTGATTTCTACTTCGCTGCGAACCACTCGGAAAACGTTGTTCTCGCTAACGTTCTCTCTCTCTCTCTCTCTCTCTCTCTCTCTCTCTCTCTCGCCGCTTTTAAAGGGAAAGGTAATAGGTGAAGAAAGCAAAGTGAGCCGTTGCAGCGTAATTTGCAAGTTACAAGTATTAGGAGATGCTAGACAGTATGTATGACACTGATTTATCAGTCCGCGAGCAAAATGGAAAAAATAGTTTACGATCTACACGCTTTCTCTGGTTTCTTATAAAAATTAATGAAGACGTCATCGAAGTTCTGATGCTTTTTAAAACTCATCAATATTTTAAACTGCCGCTTGAAAGTCGACTAAAGACATATCTGGAACGAAACAAACTGTAATTGACTCGTAGATATAATAAAACAAGTTATTGGATAATCCGGGCTTTCTCTGATTTATTGCAAAAATTAATGAAGAAATTATGGACACTGCGATGGTTTCGTAAACGTTTTTGAAAGTCAAAGAAGAATGTGTCAAGAATGGCACAACTTGTAATTAATGGATTCATAATTTCTATATTTCCTCTGCTTCGTTACAAAAGTTAATGAAAAATTCATCGAGGCTGTGATAGTTTTGAAAATTCTCGAATAATCTAGATTGCTTTTTGAAAGTCGAATTGGAGTTCGTTCGGTACGCAACAGACGTAAAGAAACAATGCAGACGTTCCGCGTCTAGATTAGATCGCCATCTTTAAGTGGTTTGGATCTAGGCAAAAAGAATGACTTCTTTATCCGAGTAATTTAATTTGCTTCCAAGTAGATTAATTCGCTTCCTGCAGCTCCTCTCGGTTTCTCTTTCTTTTCATAATGCTCGCTCACCGCCGAGAGCACAGCCATTAGCCAGCTGTCGCCAATGAGAACTTATGGCAACCCTCTGTCGCGATTTCTGTGTCTGCAACTTTATCGTTTAGCACACCCCTTTAATTTCAACGTACACGGATCGTCGGCGCAAGCAATCATGTTCCACAATGCAGGGGACATGAAAAACAACTTTTCATGATAATCGAATTAACGAGCAGAGGTTAATCGACTGTAATAACGGTTATTTGTTGCAAATAGCACTGCGCGTTCAAAGAACTGCTGTCACAATTCTACTACCTTCATAAAAATCTCGCTCTAACAATTATTCTGAATTATTTGTACTAATCAAGATCTTTAAAGCCGGGGCAATTATTTTCTTCTGAAAAATCACTCTTTTTCTCACCATCTCAAAAATCGCTAGAATTTCTCGAAACATCAATTTTTGTTCAAATTAAAATCATTAAAATGGGGGCTCTGTTTTCTTTTCAAAACTCGCTCTCCTTATCTGCTTAAAAATGACTTGAATTTCCCTAAATGTAAATTTTTGTTCAAGTTAAAATCTTCAGAATGGGGGCATTATTTTTTCCATAAATATTCTAGTTTTCTTGAATCAGAATGCAAAAGTACGAATTTCGGTGAGAGAAAAACGCGGAGGAGGGAAAATTAGTTTTCGTCGGACAGACGTAAGAAAATCCATTAATTACAGACGTTCGGCGCAATCAGCCAGCACCGCGATTAGGATCGCGAGAGCTATAAATATAATCGGCGGCTCGTGTACGTGACTCTCCGCTCCGAATCGAATAAAATCGGCGGTGTTTAATGAAACAGGACGACCAGGATATTTTCACTTGTCTGTTACGAAATGAATGAGCGCGGCTGCAGCCGCGACTCGTTGGTGCTTTTCTATTCCACATTCCTTGTTTTATAATGCGCATACCAACACGGGGGATTTCTCATTGGCGCTCGATGAGAACGCGCCTCGATGGTCAACGAACGATTAAGTCTTGCGGCCTATTGTGCGCGCGGAATCGTAAGATGCTGGGGCACCTCGGCAAATATCTATTGTTCGAGCGGCTTAGTATCAAAAGCACGCGTGAAATCTCCCCGGTTTGCAATACTAAAACATCGCGGCTCGTTCTTCCTCGTGCCATCAACGACGCGCCATAATTTATAGCAACGATTAAACGGATTCTTCAGAACCATTAGATTCATTCAAATTCCACCTCTTTAGCAGTTATCATCAATACACTGTAGATTTTATACATTTTTATGCGGGAGACTTAATTTTAAAATACAGCTGTATTCTTTTCAACTGATTAAAACGATTCAGAAAAGAAATATATAAAGTTCGCAGTCTGATCATCGCGTAAAAATAGTAAATCAATTTTATTTTCCAAAAAATCGTTCCACTATAATATTCAAACGCACACGGAGCACTTATCACTGCGAATTTTACGCATTTTAGCAAAAATCAGTAGCAGTAACAAAATACTGAGAGCATCAGAAAAATTAATAAAGACTTTTACGCTAATTTCCGCTTATTAAAATTGTTAGGATGAGAAATATATTTTTACGTAGTCTCAGCTTCGTGTAATTGATGCAGATAATGTCTGCTTAGCATAAAGACGCAGTCTACTTATCCCGAAATGGTAAGAATAAATTTATCAAATCATTATCCCGAAGAATATACTTCTCTACCGGTACATGAAATCTTGCTATTAAAATTTACAAAAAAAGGCCATAGTTTGAAGATTGAACCCCGATAAGTACGTGCTGTTTATCTTCATTAAACGGAGTAGAATCTGGAGTACCTGAGACTTTGTTGGCGGCCATTGTATGCAACAGTAACTGTAATCAAACAATCGGAAACTGTTCAGGATGCAGTAATTCGGGATACCGTGTACGATTTGCAAATGTGTACGCAAATCCAGCTGACAGTCAAGTGGGAACATTCTTGCGAGGGTCTAACGTAATTAAGACACCTGAGGCCTCGTTGTTATGTCATATGCTTCACTGACCTATGTTAATTGGCCTCCGTGCCGGCTCCTTCCGTCGACTGTTAAACACTCGACTAGTTCGCGCGCACGCGGCTCGCATTCGAAATTAAGAACTGTACATCCAGCGACGCACTGTCATACCAATTCAGGAAATTAAATGCTAAAGGATGCAGCCGTGTGCAGCCTGGCTTCACCGTAAACGAGCAATTCATTTTAATTACAGGCCCCGCCGCTGAAACCGCGCTGATTGGTCCGGGATTAATTGTTTATCCACGGGCACGCGATTCCCTCTTTCGCTCAAAATTTCATCATTAAAACCATCGGTATTAATCTTGTGAACAATAAGTATTCACTGTGATATCAGAAGACAAATTATTACATCGCAAGGGAGATTCAATTTTCTTCTATATCTTCAAACTGTGCACTGTAGATAATGTAGATACCTGTATATCTTTTTTTGAATTGTAAAACTTTGTAAAAATTGAGGATTCTTCTAGAATACTTCTTAAACTTGAACTTAAAGCGCAGCATAAAAAGTTTGTTGCAATGCAAATGAAAATGAATTATTCTACATTATTTTATAAAAACGACAAGAATTTATCTATCGGAATTTTTAGCTATTCGTTTTTATAGTATATACCCAAAGAAATTTTGTTGAATAATTTCTCATCTTCACAATCACGGTAATTGTAAATTAAAAATATTAGAACCTAGTGAACCTCGTGTTAAGAATAGTATGAAATTGAATTCTATTTGCTGCAATATTATTATTATTCTTGAGTTGCAGACGTTCGTATTTGTATTTTATAATTTTTTCTTTACATATCTTACACTTTAACCAGTTACGATTCCTTTCAGCACAGTTAGAACTGCTTTGTTTGTCAGTAATGTTCTACATAAGGAAGAAAATTTATATTCGGTGTCCAGTCCGGGTAAAATATTCATACGAAAAAGATGTAATTGTGTTTCGATTGAAAGGAAATAAGTAGCATAAATATGTTCCGCGGAGACGCTACGAGACGATTTCTAATCAATAAACCGGATAGATGAATAATTTATTTTTGTCAGGACATTTACACACAGATTGCACCATACCGTAAAGAAACATTAAGAAATTCCCGTGCCAATTGAATCAGCGTAGCACACTTTCCAGCAATCCACGGTGATTTCCATCCCCCGTTCGATCGCTCGATCACAACTGTCAAACAATTTTCCAACGGTCCGCGCAACGACTGAATTTCTGTGACGAAATTACTCGGCGTCGTTCTCCGTTGCCGCCGGTAATGTTCCCAATCTAAATATCTGGACAACCCTATTTATTAAGCTCGCTCGCCTCGAAAGTTTCGCTCGGTTATCTAGTCGAGCCTAACTCGGGACCCCGGGGAAACGTTTTTAGTCTACATTCCCCGTTTCATTATGTACATTCCGAGCGGCGCGTAACGAAAAATGAAGAGGCAAACGTCTGAATGGCGAGAGAGAGAGAGAGAGAGAGAGAGAGAGAGAGAGAGAGAGAAAGAAAGAGAAAGAGGTTGTGCGAAGTCATTGGCACCGTGACGGTTCCGATGTGTGGAACCGCTGGCGGGAATGGGATACTTGGACGCTCCTCGGATCAATCGGAGCACATTTTAATAAATTTTATTCCCAGCGTCCGTAGAAACTCGAGCTGGTTGTCCGGCGTCGAAGAGCATGAAGTTAAAGTGCCTGGAAAATAACTGAAATTTTAAACAATCCTATTCAGAAGACCCCGATTCCGTCCGGAGATTTTACGGTGCTACCGAAATGTTTCGGAGCACGTACACCATTTTGCGTACCTCTCTTCAGCAGTCGTTCGAATGTTACTTTCGAAATTGGTTAGCGTCTTTACTTTAATTATGACATAGTCTCTTATTGATAAGTTGGGGTAAGCGTGGTGAGCAACATGATTTTTTTCATCCTCGAATGGCGGGACTTGTGTCCGTTTTCATCCGGAGTTACAAATGTTTTAATTAAATTCTAATTTGAGGTTCAATTTATTAGCTGTTTATATTTGACGAAATTAAACAAACTGCTCCAATGTCCACGGCAACATAATGACAGATGAAATGGCATGGCCTGAGGCATCCTATGCCCTCCTACTCGAGTCTCTACCCCTTCTACCTCAAGTCTCTACCCCCTCTACCTCAGGTCACTACCCCCTCTACCTCAAGACTGTACCCCCTCCACCTCAAGTCTCTACCCCCTCTACATCAAGTTCTAGATGCAACATGCATACATTGCCATATAGTGACAACAAAATTGCATTTTTCTTAGATTTCGTACCAGTTGTGTTTAAATATCTACTTCGATGGAGAAGTCTATTAAAAAATTTTCTCATGAAAACGTATTTATAATTTCAATATTTCTAAAAGAAAAAATTAGAAGAAAATCATTTTGACTCATCCAGTAATTCTAGTGTTAAATAAGTTTTAGGAGAGATCTGGCCCACAAGTAGGTGCGCCAACAGTATCCATAAAGCAAAGTTCAAAAGCACCTTTAGGCCCCAACAGTAGTCAAATTAATTTCAATTCAATTGCTATTAACACTAGAACTACCGGATAAATCAAAAGGACTTGCTCCTAATTTTTTCTTTCAAAAGTAATGAAATTATAAATATGTTTTCATGAGAAAACTTTGTAATACACTTCTCTATCGAAGTAGATATTTTAACAAAGCCGGTACAAAATCTAAACAAATGCAGTATTGTTGTTATTACAAGGCATTTTCAAATTCTTGACATTATTAAAGGAAGAACGAAATGTGTACAGCGAATTCTCGATATGTGTCAGCAACACGGGTCATGTAGCGTCGCGTATCGTCCAGGAGACATACTCGTGTTATGTTTACACTCCTCGGCGTCCGAGGCCCCTGGAGCTTCGCGGCCCCTCGTGTCCCGCGGTAGTGGGGATAATTCCGCGACGTTTATCGTGCAGGACTCGGCGACATATGTAGAGAAATCACTGTACTCGCGAAACGGCATCGTTGTGCGCAACGAATGCTGATCGAATGCCCATCGAATGCCCATCGGCGCGTACGCCGGCGTACGCACGCTGGTGGAAAGGCCCCTCGACCCAGATATCGGTGTTTCGATGGTGCCGGGCAGCAGAGCGCAGCCGGGCGGGGAGCAGCGCTGTCTATCGGAAGCCGCGCGGCTCTTCAGTTCATCGACTGTCGTCGCGCGGTGCAGCAACGTGCAGCAACGTGCAATCGCGCGCCGTGTTCCTCGCGTCCCGTCGCAACCCTCTACGCCGAGAAACTTCGCCCCGACCCGGTGATCGGTGTTCTTATCGTGTTTGATAACGTGGTCAGTGGAGTGCCAGTGACTCGACACCTGCGGAAACAGTGCCACTCGAACCCTCTGGTATACCTTTGCTGCTTTTACCCCTTGTCTCGAACGTACCGAGGATTTTGGAGTCTCGTTAACAGGACCCCCTGACCTTTGCTCCGTTACAGTCGTTTGTATCGTTCGAGCTGGCAGGAATCTATGGAATATGTAGGCTAATTCAATTTTTTCACCCAAAGTGACGTTTAATCGCGTGTACTGGAATACGGGGGTGATTTTAATCATGCTCGGGAAGTGGAGCATTTAAAGAACTACGGAGTGGAGGCGTACAAATGGATTATTTGTTTTTAAATGAATGGTTGTAGGACGGATTTATTTTCTTTCAGTGCCCGAACTATTTTATTATATAATTATATAATAACGGGGGTGATTTTATTCAAAACTATGGAGAATTCATTTTTAAATGAATGGTGGTAGAATGGTTGTAAGATTTATCTTCTTAATAGCCTTTGAATGCCGGAAATATTTTATTATATAATTGACGAAGCTCAACAACTTTCACAACTTTCTTTATCGATATTTTTACACATATTTCCGAAGGTACATCTCGTAGACCCTCTAAGCTATTCATTTAACGCTAAACCTGCCACCGCCGGTCAAAATGACCGGTCCCAGATTTTTTATTTCACAATTACCGAAATTATGATCAAGAATGAGTAGGTACAATTTAAAACAGTAAAAACACTAGAAGAATTTCAAGAAAGAATATTAAGAAAGAAGATAAATTTCTATTTCACTCCAGTTTGTTGCAACTCATGTGGAAAACTTTGATCTTGCATAAACATCCGCAGTCTAATTAGAATACGAACCGCAAATTCAATCTCGTCATTTTTATAGGACAACACGTATTAGTCACATTTAAGGCTCGGTAGGTGTTAATGTGTTAGTGTTAATTACGTCAGGTATCAAACTCTCAAATGACGGTTCTGATATTCTGGGACAAGATATGATATTAAAACTGAAATAACGATGGTGTGCTCAACGATTGCGATCATCCCATTATTGCATACAAAATACTGAGTGTTTCAGAAGAAATACGAAGCAAGGATGTAATCTGAAAAATCGTGGCTTAATGCCGCGACCACTAAGAACGCAATCGCGCGAGGCTACGCAATTAATAATTGTCAATTTCGATTAGCCCCTACTCGCGTGAAGGAAACGCGCCTTGAATAATCGCCGAGGCACGTGAGTAACTGTATCCGTGAAACGTAAATACAACATTTGTGGTTGCCCGATGTCGTTCATTACACGTGCGTACCTACCCGAAGACAGTAATTTCTCCCGGCACCGTGATACGAAATTCTGTTCGATTGCAAAACGCTTATTAAGTATGGAGAAATGGCTAGCAGCACGTAGATGGATCGTTTCGTATCTGGGTTTACCTGTTCGACGGAACACAGAGTTGGAAAACGTATTGAAGCACGCGAGTTGCGTAACCGGCGAGAGAACTCTTCGTGCCTATTCCCTTGTGACGGGAAAAACGGAGAAACGAAACGTCGACGTTGACCTGGCGAAACGAGCTTCTTACCAGCCGCAGATTTTTCTTTCGGTCGAGCGCGTCATTCGTTTTTCTTCGTCTCGTGTAATCAGGTTTACGTCAATCGTCTGAACGCTTTTCTGTCGCTGCGAGCACCGGATGTATTGGGTTGTTGAAACTCAAACGCAGTACATTCAAATTTCGATATATTAAGGGACCCATTAATCAATTATTTTCAGGTTTCTATATAATCTCCATCATTATCACGGACAGTTTGCCATCTTCCTGCAAATTTTCAATCCCCCTCTTATAGAAATGCAATGACGAATACGATCCTCGGTAGGTACAGACGCCGCCATTTTATTACCTGGTTGTAAAAAAAATTGTTAGAATATTTTGAATACCGTTTTACCGAAAACTGTAAAAGAATGCGTGTTTCCTCTTCAACGATCGGTGCAGAACTAAAGGCAAAACAAATTCTTTGCAAATAATTGATTACTTATGGCCACCCCTAATACATTTATTGAATTATTATAAGTGCCATTTTGTTCCATAATCTTTCTCCATGGACAAGTTCGGTCCCATAAAGACCTGACGATGGACCTTATGCACAGAGTTGCCAGATCAGGGGAATTGACTAGAATTGAGGGGGAAAAGTTACCCCCTCTCTCTGCCAGTACCAGATCAGTCACGTGGCATTGTGACACACGCACGACGGAGATGAAACGCGTAACATGATGCGTGGGAGAATAGCGTCGTGGAAGGGGAAATTAGAGTGGGGGAACAAGTCTTAATCTGTCGACTCTGGTATCGCTGTAAAAGCAATATACCCTTTGTTAGAAGCTTAATAAAACGGTATCAGCAATGATACTCTATGAAAATAGAAGTCCAAAGCTTTAAAATGGGATTCGTTTTATTGCTACACTATTTCTTTTTTTAGCGAGATTGTCACAATGTCGCAAATTGGGTATAGTCAAATACTTTTTGGACTCACTATAGTTATCTGAGAAACAGTGACGTCCCCTCCCATTCTCGGTGACCTCCTTTCGAAGTAAAAACCGTTGAAAGTTGGTATTATTTGTCTGGAAAATGTTTTAATTCCCTTCTGAATACAACGGTCTAAATGTCGACGTTAATAAGGCAGGCTTAATTGAATGAATAATTCCAATAGCGTTTATATCGCCGGTACAATGATAGAATAATTAGAATCGCGAATAAGGATTTCATGAAGTATCATTTCTCTGGGAGTTCTCATTGAAGGTTTTCGAATTCGTTGTTTTCTCACGCTGCTGACGGGAGGATAGCATACTCGCTGCCTCTAACAATCGGTTTCCGTCCTTAAGCAGGAGAGCTCATTAAAAGTTACCGCTGTTTGCGAGTCGTCGTCGTTCGATTATGGACAATTATTATGACAGCGTGTAACATCTCTGGAGGCAAGCGCTGCGCGCACGCGGTCGTATAACAGTATCGTACACGGCAGCGTGAAATCAGCAAACGGTCTAGTAATTAATAGTGCGTGACCTGAATAAAAAATGGGCAGCGAAACACTCGGGGAGACGTCTGTTCTAGAACCCGAGGACGAAACTACAATAACGAACTATGTACAACTTTCGAGACAATCGTCGAACGTTGAATTGAGTTGAGTTAATTCAGTTTTTAAACTTCCTCCAATCAAAAGTGGATACTGAAATTTTTCTATAACAGAATGATGTACAATTTTTCGTATTTAATAACTGTAATTTTTTAACGCTATCAATAGTTAGTCGACGGTACAAATTAAGGATAAATACGAATACCAAATAATTTTCATTGGGACAAAAAATTCTCACCTTCAGTGCGAGTACGTAACTGTAATGAATATTCAACGTAAAACAAAAACGCAACAGTTGCGTCAGCAGTGTTATTCAAACAATCGACGCATCATTAGCAGCGAAAGCGCGAATTAATCAGTAAGCATATCAGGTTACGATCACGCATATTTTATTTAAATTCCATATCGATCCACAGAATCTGCTGGAATTCCATTATTACAATCTTTCATATCTAAAAGGACCAATTTCATGCAGACTCTTCCGTAAACGTAGTATTTTCAAATGTTTAGTTTTAACCCACCAATTTTCAAATGGAAATCAATCTTGCTTTTATCCACTCTGTTTCATCTTGAACGATTTCAAGTAAAGACAGCAGTAGGAAAGAACGGTGTCAGCAAATCAGAAGGACGCGTATCAGTAAAACGTGCATCTTCTGTAAAAAGATCCGAGGTCGTTCCCGCGTTTCACGATACATGTACATAATAATTCCGGATTTATGGAAAACAGGAAGGCATCGGCCCCGATCTTGTGATATCGGTGTCGATCGAGCGAAGGTTGCACCCGAGCAATGTCACACACATCACAGCCTCCGCCCTCTCGGTTTCCATAGGGTTCGGGCGGGGGAATAATAGTCCCGATCTCGATCGTGTCGTAATAAATCGGTTTCACCGCGCCAGTGTCATGGCGAAATCCTGGTATTCGTGTCGCGACGTTCAATTACGACTTAGCAACGTTGTTTACCTCGGGCCGGTTGCCGCGAAATGCCACACGAACCAGTTGAGAAACGTATCCAGAATGCACAACACGCCCAGATAATTGAGATCCCGGGACACGGGGGGCACCGTTCCCTCTCGAGGCGGCAGTCTCCTGTGAATGGGTCAAAACATCAATCTTTTTTCATTGTGTTTTTTTGAAATGTAGAACCTTAACACTAGAGTAGAACCTTAACACGTCATTTACAACACAATGACGGGTTCTAATATTTTTCATTTACGATTACAGTGATTTCTCGACATATGTCCACGACACGGGTCTTACCAACGACATATATCGTCCAGGAGACATACTCGAGCCGTGTTATGTTTACACTCCTCGGTGTCCGATGTCTCTCGAGTTTCTTTGACCCTCACGGGGAATACCCCGCGGTAGAGGGGATAATTTCGCGACGTTTATCATAGAGGCCTTGGCGACGTATATAGAGGAATCACTGTATTGAGATTGTGAAGATCGGGAATTACGCAACAAATTTATTTCTTTAGGTATACAGGGTGTTTCACCTAACTCGAGCATCTAAAATAGCTCGCTTGTTTTTTATAATAGAAAAAATGTCAGAGGAAAACATTAGTTAGTTGAGAGGGACAAATATGATACGAAAAAAAATTTGTTCAAGGTTGTGGGGGAGAGACCTACTTTTATGAATTGCTGGTACTCAAGGTCACGTGAAGGTCATAATATTACAGGTCGTTGGATTCGTCTAGAACTCGGCTATCATATAGCGATAATAAAAATATATGATTCCACTTAAAAAAACTTGGATCACCTTGAAATCTCAAAAAATATAACCTTGAACAAATTTTTTTGCCTATCATAATATTTGCCCTCCTGAATTAGGTGAAACACCCTGTATATTATTTAGAAAATGGCTAAAAACTTGAATAGACACATTTTTCTTATTTTTACAAAGTAATGTAAAATACTCACTTTTTGTGCTTCGTTAGTATTAATACCGATCCTCGAAAAATTGTAAAAATTTCGTGAAAAACAGTACAAGCCCGGAGTCAGGCAAGGTCGTAAAAAAATGATAACGTAAGACGTAAACCACTTCGTGAACCACTTTGAAAAAAATCCATGGAGATTGTGAAATTATGCAACGTTCGCATGAGACTGGCCCCTCAAAATACAGATTACGACTGCGTAGAGGTATTCCGCGCGTTCGCTCGGCTAGACGCAAACAAGAGATGACGCGGCGATCATTCGCGGTTATTGTTAACGGATGATGTCGCGATCAGACTCACGCTACCTTCGGGCGATTCATTTAAATCGGATTGTCCCGGATCGAAGACGTCCTGGTCGTAAAACTGGGCCGCCATTTATCTCTCTTTTTTCCGTGTTCAACTACCTTGCGGTTGCCAGTGATCGCTAGACCGCGCATCTTCACGCAATATACCAAAATGACCGACAAATTGTATCGGCTTGGTGCACAAATAACGACCGCTTTTTAAAAGTCTTCAATTTCTGTTACGCGACATTTTATAAATTGCATAATAACCGAGAAAGCAAATTAAAGTGCGAAGAAATAATTATCTCCGAACTGTAAACAATTAGATCATCTAACTGCTATTTATCTAGGAAGTAATCAATTAGAATATGTTGTACAATATTTGACGACTAACTAATTTCAGTAGATAAACAGCGAAGCTCTTCCTTAAGAAAACATTATAGCGATGCTAATTACAGTTGGAAAAAAAATATAAGTGCTTCTAAGTTGCTTCAGAAGTTAGTGTTCCTCGTAAAGTTGATTTACGTGAATGAGAAACTTTCGCAAAAGCGTTCTCGCAATCAATGTTCATTCACTTGAAACTTTATGATAATCTCTTTATTAGGTTGGATGAGTTGCACAAACATATTAAAATTGCTCAATGAAAAATAAGGCATGCATGCACGTCTTCGGTAAGGCTTCTTAAGGCGGAAATCATTTAAATTAAGACCGGGCGTGGCGATATGATAGTGTTTTTTACACGCATTGAAATCATCGAAGAACTATCAGCAGGTATTGCTTTCACAATTTCTATTGCAGAGAGTATGTCAACCGTATTACCAATTCGGTCGTTTCGTTATGCGATCGATAACCGATTTCCCTACGACATTTCAGGTTTTCTATATTCAGAACTGATAAACATAAAACTATTTTAAATTATTTCGTAGTCCACCGACATTTACTGCCACTTACTCTGCCACGTGATTTGAATATTACCAGGCTCGTGCTATTCGCCATAGTGCTCTTAAACTAGGAATATTATTCCCTTACAGTACAATCACGCGTACAAAACATAAAATAAAGACGTCACACAGCATAAATTTAATAATATTATAGATTCATGTGAAAATCATTACTATAGTATAACTATTTCTTGTCTTTTAATATTTAATACTTTTCTATATAAAGGTGGGAGAAGTAAACAAAAACATCCAAGTAGCTTTGCTTTTTATTTAATGAAAAAGCTATTTTGAATTAATATTAAAATGTTCATAAAGTTGGAGCGAAATATTGATGAGCGGATTAACTTTTCTTTAGACTGTTATTTCATATGTCATTTTAGGTCTCTATTAAATTCTTACTAAAAAGCAATTTATTTATACATTTATTTTCTCTTTCTTTCACTTTTTCTGCTTTCTTGTTCTCATCCATGTTCAATCAGTATGTTTACATTTCAGTTACTACAGGCTGCTATTAAAGAAATTGATGTAAACACGAACATTTATAAATAAATTTGTAGAAACAGACACGCCGTGAAATTGCTTCTCCTTCGAAAAGGCTTCAAGCAAATTAAAACTAAACCATTAACCATTAAATTGAATTAGTTAATGCACTTTGCAACTTTCCCTGTTGTGTGGTTTATAAACGCATTGAGTTAATGCAGTTTAATTTCCATGTTCCTGTAATTAAGTAACAGGCCTTCCTGTGTATTGTCCTAAACGAAGATATTAGGTTGGGGCAAGAATAATTACAGATCTCATCAGTTTATGCACCAAAAATGCTTTACTTTCTCGAAAGAGGTCAATCCCCGAGGTCAAACAAAGTAACTTTTTCCTTTGCAAAACTGTTCTCCGCGGCTTCGTTACGGAGTTATTTGCGAAAAACGCGGACCAATCCGTGCGCGGCTACATTCGACGGATTTCGGCTCGACCAATGCCAACGCCCCGCTCAGCTGTAGCCGCGCTCTGATTGGTCCGTGTTTTTCGCTAATAACTCCTTAACGAAGCCGCGGAGAACATTTTCGTAAAGGAAAAAGTTGTTGCAAATGACCTCACGGATCATCCCTTGCAAAGAGATCCGACATTTTCGGAGCACCCTGTACAGTACACAAATCAAATGTGCGAAGCTTCTTCTATGGATTTGTGTTGCGTCTTTGTCGTAACTTTTTATTATTGGATTATGTTTGACGAAGTGAAAATTGAGAAAAAGTAAATTTGTGCGACCTAGGTTTACGGTACCCCTCAAAATGACGGGTTCTAATATTTTTAATTCACGATTATTATTTCATTAAATTTATTTCTGTAGGTATAAATTATTTTAAAAATGGCTAAAAATTTGGGTAAATACGTTCTCCTTATTTTTATAAATTAATGTAAAATACCGTGACAAAGATGAAGAGGCTCGCGGACGTCCTCGAAAAGGACGAAGCGGATCCTGGAAAAACGTCTCGAGAGGTTTCACCAGAAACTGGCAAATCGCGCGCAAAATATACAGCTTTAAAATTCGAGAACAAAGACCGGAATTATTTTTGCATCGAGCGAATAATACGCGCGCGCGCGAGCATCTTCTCTCGCGGAGGACGTTAATTAGAATTTCTGCGCAACCGAGTAGAAAGGGTTTCGCGCGTATCGTTCGTTTTCCATCGGCGTTTCTCGATGAAGAAGCCACCCGAGGAAAGGGAAAAATAGGCGGTGCGATCGTGATCTTCCTTACGCAAGCCTCTCCCGATCACATGCGAGATCGTTAACGATCCTTCTGTACGCAGGTTTACGCGTTCCGCGGATAGTTGCGTCGTGGTTGCCGGCGCGCCAACCAGCGCAGCTTCCCCCGAAGATATCGATCTTCGATTGCGCCCGGGAATAATGGGCCTTGATTAACCATAAGTTTGTTCGAACGACGCGGCATAGCGCCGCGCCGGCCCGATGTAAATTAACGATCCGTCGTCGTTATCATTGGGCTGACCTTGCCGGGAAGAGAAAACCGCGCGCAGAAACGATGAAACAACGCGCCACAGACCGGCCTGTAATTAAGCCGAAAACGAAATTGTTATTTCAGTGCCGTAATAACGATCGTCGTTCTTTTCACAATCCTACTGCCGCTAAAGAGAGAGTTAATTAAATTGAGGAATTAAAGGGCCCGTTTGGTCGAGGTCCCTCTTACCATACCTTCCAACTCCTCCCCGGTTAGGCGACTGTGCTTCATTTTCCCTCTCGACTGCGCATCCAATTCATCGAGAATTTTATAATTGAGAATATTCCTGTGTCGATACCGTTTTTCTCGAAATTATTCCAGAGTTTCGAGATTAGTGTTATCAGATCACTGTAGGCCAAGCGATTTAACATCTTGTATATCTTATTATGTTTCACGAGAATACAATGTAATTATTAGACTGCGGATTGTATGCATTTATTGATTTTAAGCGGCGGCCATATTGAAAAGATTTACACTGCAAGAGAACGCGGTTTTTTGCTTTGTCGATTGCGCATATAATTTCCTATAGAAAGTCTACAATTTTATTTCGAGGAGAAACGCCGGCCACGTGTAATCTAAAATTAATAGAGCGATGAAGCGAATAGCTGATAAATTATGAAAAATATAGGATGTCCAGTTTCCGACAGACCGTTCACCGGCACCGTTGTGGTGGTCCGCCTCTAATTAGACGGCGGAAAAAGGATTACGCGAGATCACGTTAATTACAGTTGCAGCCGATTTTCTAATCGGCGGCATCTTCGAAAAAGTGTAACTTCTGCCTGGAACGTCTATACCGAAACTGTAGCGGACGCGAAAGAATCATGGTTGTCTTTTAATTAGAGCCACGCAACAGAGCAGAACAGGACAATGCTAATTAGCCGTTTCTTGGCCGATCGTTCTGCATCCCCCTTCGCGGGATGAATATTCATGGAAATCGCTTCTTTTTCTGCCACCGAATGAAAAGCTTGCACGATTAATTAAGCGTCCTTGGGAGCACGTTCCTCATATGCTCGATCGAAGATTACTCGCCGCGGAGTTTCACCGTCGAGAAAATATTCTTCTCGAATCGCATCCGAAAAAGAGACGAGAGAGAAAAAAAGAAAAAAACAAATAGACGGGAGAAAGAGAAAATTTCGATCTCGAGAAACAGGTCCGGGACCAGCAGAGATAAAACACGAATAAATTATTCCCGGGGACAAAATATCCGTGTTTCCGAGATGATGGCTGACGAGCGGACAGCAATCACCGCGAACCCGAGGTGATAAACCGATGGATAAACACGACAATTATCATTCAAGGCCAGAATTATAATTTCAAATAATCCCGGGGACGACGGAGCGCGCGGCGAGCCTCTATCGCCAAGATAAATTGACTTCGTTCAGCATCATTTATTTCATTCGCGGCGACCACTGGATTCGCCTAATCGCGAAACGGAGACATTTTGTAGGCCAGAGAGCCTGATCGTTCCATTAGTACGACGTGCCGCAGCCAGGATTTGCCTGGATCCCTCTTCTTATAATACTAACGCATCGCGTCGGGTTGAGTCGAGTTTCCAATGAACTTCTCTTGTTTTCGAATCTGGGTTTTCAACCCCCCCACCTGGCCACGCGTATAAATTCTTAATCCGCAAGGAGGACAGGTGAGAATTCCTCCGCGGGCATTCAAACACTTTCCAGAGAAGGCTGTAACATTCGAAATCTGATTAGACATAAACAATAATAATAATTAGTAACGAGAGTTGGTCATTACTTTGAAATGTATATTAATTACAAAAACTTAAGGTTGTATAAAATTAAATGAATAAAAATTGGCTTTAAAATTTGAATGCTATAGCATTCATGTCATTTTACATCACTATGAAAATGAATGCTATAGCATTCACGTCCACGAACGTGTTAAATCTTCTTAATATGTCCACTACTTTGTGCTTACCCATTTTTGACATAAATACATAAAAGCCGCAATCCAATGAATAATATATAAAAGAACTGATCTTTTATTGTTGATACAAAAATATATTTTGTGTTACTCCACACTGACTGTCCAGCCACTTGTAAATTCTAATCTAATTTATTCATCAAGGATTATTCTAGGAGTTGCCAACAAGATTTGCAGGAATTAATTATGCAACCATAAATGATTGAACAGTGTTCTCAGCGAAGATTTCGTAGTTCCCGCGGCGATTTTCCCCGGGATTTTCATGAAAAGCGAAGCGCCCTTCCCAGTCGCGGCGATAAGCCCAATTTCCAAGAAAGCCGGGGGCCTTTCTAATTCACTGACGGAACGAAGGAGAGTTCGTTAGCGCGAGAGATAATTGCAATGAAAAGTGTACATTGTTCGGCGATCTCACGGGACGCTTCTTCGTCGGTCTTCTCACGGGGGCCCTGAAGAAGGTCTTTCTTCCGTGATCCACATCCAGCGTTGCGTGTTGTAACAAGGACAATTCTACAGCTTCTCGAACGAGTTATCGAACGAAGGACGCGTCGAAGAGTTAACGTACGGTACCCCTCCATCCCCCACTTTACACCTCTTCAAAACGAGGTCTTTATAGAATCTTCGCTTTCTCTTTTATACATACACATTCTTCCGTACATACCTCGAATCTGTCCGTTCAATTTCATTCTACGAATATTCATCGATGATTCCCACGATTTCTTTCCCCTTTCTCTCTGCTGCTCTAATTGCTGGCCTTACGGTTTCTCGAAATTTTATTGGCAACAGTAAGTGAGAACTGTTACTACGATTCAAAATAATTCTCCACGTTCTTCCAATATTTATAAATTATCATATTTACGAATGCTTATTTTTCGTCTCATGAAAAAGTGTAAGAAAAAGTATATAAAAATGATTAATCAACAATATAAATTTTTACTTGGCTCTTATAGATGGCAATCGATGTATACAAATTTTATTTTGCATAAAGATCCGCACTCTCTACGATTCTACGTCATATTTATGTGCTGATTTAGTCAATTTTATATAAAATATTAAAATATTTTGTTCAGTGTTATTTCAAGAAATTTATTTTTCTAAAGTAATAGTGGATTATTTTACGAATACTGTATTTAGAAAGTTGAAACTGGATACAGGATGTTGAGATCTGGAAACTATGATAATTGTAAGATCGCAGATTTTCCTTTTCTCTCTGAGCACTTCAATATAATTACTCTTTTGATTTGCAATTGAAACTTCGCACAACGAGAAGTCGTCTTTCGTTATGGAGTTAGGCGGTGCAAAAACTGCATTTTTACGCGCCCGTTCCGCGAAGAGCACATTTTTCAGGATAATGCACAAAGGTGTTCCGTTCGGGAAAAGTTCACGGCCGACGTGCGTAAATGATCTTCAGCCGATTCAAGAAATCAGGGTCAATTGTATTCTATGAGATGTAATTTCCATACACTTTGCTCGTAGCCGCTCATCGCGTTTCATAATGCGGCTTATGCGGACTTCGAAAGTTCTTCTCCCATCGACTTCGTCGGTAATTTATTGGGAACGGTGTGTTCCAGCGTGCATTGTCATTCGAAACGTTGTCGCATTGTGTGTTAACAAAGAACGAACCAGACTTCTGTCAGCAGTTGGCTTTTTGCGTCATCCGAGTCGAATGGGGATCCAGTTGCTCGAGAAAACTCCGCTGAAACACCTTACCTTTGTTTAAAACATTTTTAATCACGTGTTGCAAACTTTTTTGCAATCCACCATCTTATAAACTGAGAATTTTTATCCTAATTCTCCTTCTTCTCGATACGAAAATAAACAGTTGATAAAAGGTGATCGGTAGACAACGGATTTTTATGCAAAATAAATATTCCTTCTTTCAATAAATTGAATAGGCCGAAACTTTCTTAATTTTTTCTAACGTCTCTTCGTTTTTTGATCGTACATTTTGTTTCTATAAATGCATGAAATCTGCAGTGATCAGTGGTTCCAGAACGAGTAAACAATTGAAACTTTCAGAAATAACTTTATACCTCAGTGGGAATAGAATGTCTCGTGTGCGAGAGATCTCGATCCGCAACATTGCCAGCTTTAAACAACTATAAATTGTAAAGTAGGACAAAGTAGGAAATGATTCTTGTACAGTTATTTCAAGGAAGTTGTGCCGAAAATATTCCTCTTTGTTAGAGCCTGGGACGTCTTAAAAAAAAAAGATATCCTTTGATAAATATACAAAATTTTTATAATCTGTCATGTATCGTTCAACATTACTTTTTAAATGTATTATTATTAGTTATTACTAACAAAAATATATGATTTCTTATTGGGAAGATAAGAAAAGCAAAGAAACAATTTTGCCTGGTGAAATATGCAACTTTCAAAACGCTCAACTTAAATGATCATAGTAACTAAAATATTTCTTCAATTTCATTAATTTCTTCATTTTCGACTTTTCGAAAAGTCGA
This sequence comes from Halictus quadricinctus, assembly GCA_028454245.1. Classification (NCBI taxonomy): domain Eukaryota; kingdom Metazoa; phylum Arthropoda; class Insecta; order Hymenoptera; family Halictidae; genus Halictus; species Halictus quadricinctus. Next base: position 14,074,887 of record CM052127.1, read on the forward strand.
CTTTTCGGTGAAACGTCTCTAAACTCCTCGATTCGGACGACTGTGGCGCCACGGTAGCAACATGTCGGTACGTTCGAGACCCAATCAAACAAAATTCCCAATTAACGTCCCCGCTAATTGCTCGCCAAGCAGATCGGTATCCAGTCTACATGGAGCAAATACGTGTCCGTCTGAAGTGAGACTGTGTCCGGAAGTGATCGCGACAGACGAACGAATGCGTTTGCCGAGACTGGTCAGCCGAGTGTCGATCATCAACTGACGAGGATGGAGAGGGAAGTTTCGGACACCGAGGGGATCTTCTCGAAGAGGCTGTCGAGCAACTGGGCAGAGCTTCCGACGACCCTGAGGAAGAAGCAGAAGCACCGTCCGGAGATCCTCTCGCAGTTCTTCGACCCGTCCGAGATCTCGGAGCCGGATTGCCGGAAGTTCGAGCCGAAGCCGTTCAACAACGTCCAGAGGATCGTTCGCCGATCGGAGTTCCTGCGCAAGTTCGAGACCTGCGAGAACGGTAGGAACCTGGATTACCGACGGGAGGCAAAGATCGAGAGAAGGTCCACGCCGGACTATTCCTTTTGTCGCGTGAAAGAGGACTACCGGAAGCACTACGACGACCACGAGTCGAAGCTTGGACCCCGAAGAAAGAGTCTGAGCAATCTCGTCGGGAAATTCGAGCAGAGGAATTTCTCGGACGAAGATCGCAAGACCAACTCGCCGGACAGTCTGCTGGTGAAGTCCTCGGAGTCGGACCTGAGCAGCGACGAGTACGGACAAACAGACGACTCGGGAGCCTTCCTCGAGAAGGCGTCGAACCGCGACCGGGCCCTGAAGAGCGAGCCAAAGAACAGGTTCATCAAATTCTTCGCGAAGGATGACTGCAAGAGGAAGAAGAAGCAGGAGGAGCGAAAGATATCACCGGACTCGAGCCAGCTGGACGTCAACAAGAACAACCTGAAGCAGATCTCGAGGAGCGTCGAGTCGAGCAAGAAAGAGCCGAAGATGTCCGGCCAGCAGAAGTTCGAGTACGAGAACATACCGAGGATCGACGTCTCGAAGCTCGAGCAGAAGACCTTCCTCTGTCCTCTGACCCCGCCGGCGTTGAACTCGAACAACTCCGAGCGGAGTCAACCGACGATCGAGCATCTCAGACTCGAAGAGGGCTGTCTGCTGAGAAACTCGAGGAACGCCAGCCCGTCCGGGCAACCGAAGAATAATGAGTTCCAGGAGATAAAGTATCGCGCTCAATCCCCGGCGAAACAGAGGCCGAACTCGGAAGAGCTGCAGGTGAACGATCTGATCCAGGATTTTTACGACAGCGATCAGATCGTCGGTCGCATGAACGGGGATCGGAAGGTGTCGAAGATGGAGACGATCGCCGAGGAGAACGCCGACGGCAGCAAGCTCAGCGTTCGCGAGATCCTGAAGAGGTTCGAGGAGCTCAGGACGCAGAACGAGGCGCAGATCGAGGAGAAGTCGAACGACAAGACGCTCACCACCATTCAGGAGACCTTGAAGAAACTCGACGAGAAGGTCAAGAGCTACCAGGTCACGATCCCGATAAAATTCTTGTCCTCGATTAATAAATAGCCGGTAAATCTTACCGGGTCCGCGGAGAGATCGGACACGTTCGCGTTTACCGTGTCCACCGGTTCTCCTTACCTTGATTTTATGTACTAGCGGCCCGAGATCCGGCGATGCTGAAGAATCTCGTTTCACGGGGACGGAGTTTGTCCTCGTGGCAATCGATAGCGATCAATCGAATTCTGGTAGGAGAATTTTTACGCTCGACGTTTCGCCTGAAATGGTCCTGGAAGCTTAAGCCTTTCAACCGTGACGGCCATCTTGTTGTTCGTGTTCACTGTCCATTTTGTTTTCCATCCAGTCAATAATTCGGCCATGTTGATTTGCGACCACATAAATTTTATTTGTGTCCCCTTACGCCTTTACAATCTGGAAAATTATCTAATTAACAAGTAGTTTTAACACCAGGAATGCGGGACCCCTCAAAATGGCGGCTTCTAATATTTTTAATTCACAATTATTGAGATTCTAAAGATAAATCCATGAGAAATTATTCAACATTTCTTTGGGTATATTTTCTTCACAATTCTTATATTATAAAGTAATTATTTATTTTATTTTTTCAATCAGTTATTTGTATAAAATAACATAAAATAGTCACTTTTAGTGCTCCGTAAACCTAGTGTTAATGATACCGTTGAGTTTTCGTCTTTGAAGTTGTGCCATTTCTAAATTTAATAATAACAATTTTGAAGGAAATTTTACAATTAATCTTCTATTCGATATTAGTTTGCTCAAATGGGAAAATAGAACTTTGGTCGATTTCTTTTCCTACATTATTCATCAGGGCGTGTTTACTGACAGCGAATATTCTGTAATCTAATTACGTACAAAAAAGAGTTATATAATATAGGAAGCGTCTGGAAATGAGTCTCTCGATTACGTAAACAAATTCATCACTATTCTATACAAAGCACAGAGCTTACGTAAAATCGATATTTTCGCCACGAATCCATGGAATATTTTAATTAGACGAGCACGGTAATATCTGCGTAATTACAAGTTTACGTCACACAACACATGCTGCTGTTTGATTTTGTTGTATCAACTACCAGGTGCTAACAATCTAAGTAACTTTCTCATTTGTTCGACTAATTGACTTGGCGAAATACAATTCGGTGTGTAACATTCGTAGCATTCTTTTGCAATTTTTTCTTGCGACAGAATGAAATTAGGAGAAAATTTGGAATGTAGTTCTTGTTAAACAAATCTAGTTCTCTTTCTCTATTTTTTTGCGAAATGGCTTGGCTAGTATCAGCACACTGCATCAACAACTTTAACAACTAGATTGTTCAATTTTTTAGTAAAACGTTTCGTGTTTCGGGGGAAAATTAATTACAAAACTGTCTGTGGCAAGAAAAGTTTCAAATATTCTGCTAGGACAATACGTGTTCCGTTGGATGACAATTATAGAATATATTTGTACCACTAGTTTCGTAAATGTCATTTCGAGAAAACAAACTTTAACACTACATTTCCGGGATCCGTCAAAATGGCGGATTCTAATATTTTTAATTTACAAATATTGAAATTGTAAAGATGCATCCTTGGGGAATTATTCAACAATTTGATTTCTTTGGGTATATATTATTAAAAGAATGGCTACAAATTTTGATAGATACATTCATGTTATTTTTATAAAGTAATGTAAAATATTCAGTTTCAGTGCTGCGTAGACAACTGGAATATTATATCTAAAACTACAAACTACCAAAAATGGAACGAAATTCTTATGTAAATTTCATCCCTTAATAATGCAGCCTAGAATAATTTTCCAAAGAGATTTTGCTTTTCATACAATATTATTTCTATAAATACACGCTTTCATCCTTTTGTAAAACTGGCTAGAGACTTCAGGCAAATTTGCAACCTCCGAGGTATTTAAATGTTTGCACATTCGCGAAAGCATTTTCTATTTATAAACTGATTTCCACCAGCGAAGACGGCCACTTCGACATTAGATTTTTATGGGGGCACAGCATTAGACCCCGCGGACGTTCCTTCGACGCTTGCTCGGGCAACGAAAAAGAGAAGAAAGTCACGAACGAGTTCGCGATTTCTGCACGGCATTTCCCGATGCGGACGCGGCCTACGGAAGTAATTAACTCGGAACACATCGGGGTGATTTTCCTTAGCGGCGATTTACACGCGTTATGGCGACGCTTCGAGGAGCAGGCTCGTCAATTGTTGTGTTTTACGAGGGATAGAGTTTCATTTCCTATTAATCCGAGCCGCCGCACAGTGATCTCAAACGCGAAATTTAGTGACATTTTGGCATAACTTCTAAACTATTGAAATCTTTTTTAATGGTGCATAATGTACCATACTTTTTGTTGATTTAATAGCTTTTTTTACTATTTTTCGAGTATATTTCCAAATTTAACAACTTTTAAAAACACATTCTACTCAGTAAATATATTATTCCTCTAAATTTTTGAAAAATCGCTCTTTAACTAAAATTTGGTTCAGTACCTAAAGTGTCTTTTAGTCAAAGAGTTCCGACGAAGAACCGACGAAGAAAATAAACAATGATAATTTATGATATGGGACGAAATGGGAAATAATTCTTGCATGATTGTGTAGAAGAAAGTATGTTGAAAATACACCGTTTTGTAAAATTCTTTGATCTCGTATGACACAGAAGATATTCCTTGCGAAGTCTTAAGAATTTTGAAATTTTTCTACATTGCATTTGGCGTAACATGTGTAATACATTATGAATAGTAATTTTTAATCGACAATGGTAATTTACAGCTTAAAGATAAACCTTTCATTAAAAAAAAAATTCGAAGGAAAATATTAAAAAGGATCGTCAGGACGTCTCAAAGAAGAAAAGCAATTTTTTCCATGAGAAAGGCTATCTTCGAAATTTCCAACTTTGACCGTTTATCACAGTAATGGTATTTATGAAATTTTATTAATTTTTTCATTTTCAAGTCTGATGGATATTTAGAAAGCAATAAACATTCAACGTAAATACGAGACAGTTGATTTTTTGGCAAAATGTCACTAAATTTCGCGTTTTAGACCACTGCGCGTCGGTGTTCTTAATGGCGTCGGGATTCTGCCGCGAGCGTTCCGCAATTTCGCGCGCTGCGCGTGAAAAGTCGATTTTCAGGGACAGTTACGCGGAACACGTTGCGCGTGCGCCGTCATCCGATTTCCGAAGCCGAGAAATCGTCTCGGTACGAAAATGCTTGTTACCGTTATCCGGACGATACCGAAGCACCGAAATGGAATGCAGAACGAAGAGGCTGCCTGCCCCGCAGCATCGCGCATAATCAGCCCTGTTTACGTCGCCACTATGCACGAGGCCGGGGATATATTAGTAAAGCCGATGCGCCCTGGCGCAAAGGTACCGTAATCGAAGGCTATGCCGTGTGTAACGAGCGGAACCATTAAAAAGTTTAAACGGAATTAATGGTGCCACCTTAGAAGACGTTACTCGCCGAGCAATTAAGGTTAACGAACAATGAATTACGACTTTATGCCGGATAAAATAGTGCGTTCCGCGCGCGACGCCTGCTGTCATTGTCTGCGCGTCTTCATTTTCCTCGATGTTCTCCATTGGAGCATGTTCGATTCTATATCACCGATTTTATTGGCCAATAAGTATTTCTACCGAGACAATCTGGTATGTTCGCTAAAATTTGTTTAAACTTTGATGTGCCGTTAGAAATCAGAAATGAATTGCTCATTTCTTTTGCATTTTTTTGTTCCAGTATTTTATATGGATAAAAGATGGTCACGATTGAAGATTTTATAGACAATGCATGATTTTAGCTATTTTTCGGCGAATAAAAATTGTTAGTATAACCATTTGATGTTAGGTGATCTATTATCTAGGTGACATAGTCTTTGATTTTATAGATTTTATTTTCTAAAATAAGATTTTATTTCTGTTATGTTCACTGGAATTTGTTTGATGCAACAACAATATATTTTTTAAGGACCGATTTCATAGACAAATTTGTGACTCCAATTATTTCTTACAGAATAAGAATAATTAATGGTCATTTCATGAAGTAACATAAGTCTTAATATTTTATTTTGTTACTGGTAAAACTCTAAAATTTAGTACAATGTTTTCTCATCGTTTTTGGTATTACACTGCAATACATTAATTGAAAAAGTAGGTTAGGCTGAGGAAGACTTGTTATTTGCATATTGTGTAGACTAATTAATTAACGTTACATCAAATACACGTGGCTTAACGAGGCAAACGTATTCCGAAGAATATTAATAAAAATGGCGGATGCATAATTTTTCTAGTCGTTAGTATGAGATTATAATGCTCACTATTTTGAGGTTAACGCTGATGACTTCTTACCACGCGTTGAAGTCTCTCGGAGAACGTTTATATCACAATCTTATCCCGCTGATACTAATTGCGTTTTGAATATAGCATTTCTTCGTGATTTATAGTTCCTCACTTTTTGCGAACACCGTAATCTCTATACCTTAAAAATTCTGAGAAATAAAATTTGTGTTTGCAAGGAAGAATGTTGTGCCGACGTTAGAAAATTATGATCACGTATTCGCGACTGGCATACTTTTCTTTGTACAAACTGTGTACGACATCTGTAAAGATTGCCATTTCAGACTGCAAAACTGTCATTTTATATAGACAGACGCGGATAATTAATTTAATTTATTCACACAACTCGGCAGAGCCGCGAGTAAATGTATTCTCCAAACAGGCCAGAGAAATCAAGCGGCTTCTTATTCTTATTAATATTATACCGTAACTATGTGTGTTGATGTCTTCCACCATACCTGGATGCATTAACGACTATGTGGGTCAGGGTCAACATCTGATTATCCCGCTTGCTCAGGTACATTCAGGTCTTGTCAGCGGCGTGTTAGGCGTGAATGTACCAGATACTATTTTGTCACATCTCGGAGAAACTAATTTTCCAACAATAATTTCACCCACTAATTCTTTAATTAAAATAAAAATATTATATTATTATATTTATTCCAAATCACTTGTTTCTAGGATAAGGGAACCAATTACCGTGGGGGTACCAATTAGTGTGTCTATATTAATTATACTTATTTTTAAACCATACTGAATGTTAAAAAATCTTTCTTAATATTTATTATGCTTTAAAAATAAGTATAATTAATATGGGCATAGTAATTGGTACCCCCACAGTAATTGGGTTCCCACCCTAGACTGTGGACTATTTTACAAAATGAAAATTGTCTAAATTTGTTGCAAGGAACAGAAGTAATTCTTCTTCTAATCATTTCAATAAGTCAAATCTAATACAACATTCACAAATTCTCTTGGTCCATCCATTTTTTGCCATAAATGCATAGGAGCCGCAGTCCACTTGTATCTTTTAAATTAGTTTCAAAATCATGCAGAACATTTTTCAGATTTCTCTTGATATACTTGGAATGTGTCTAATTACACAATTTTTTCCCCAGTAATTATCCTCTGATCTTAATCAGCATTCATATGGGTTTCCGTGAACCGTAAATATTTCTTCCAAAAATAATTGCTAATCAATCTCTCGACGAAGGAGAAACTTATCCGTATTTAAAATGCACGATGTTTCTCTAATCGCGGTTGCAATCACCATTAATATTTTTCGAGGTATCCTAATCGCTGGTTCTTCTGGTAGATTCATTAGCAACTGTAAGATTAAAATCACATACGAAAGCCTTTTCTTACTCGTGACTGTTTAGAACCTGTTATCTTATTTTGTTTAAACGTTTGTGGTGCATTTAACATTTTTTCTTCCCCTGCACAGTATAGTTGCTCATTACTTTCGAAATTGCTGCTGATTGAGGGTTATATTATTGTAATATTGTTCCGTCAATAATACAGAGGAAAGAAATCATAATTTACTAAATATATGTCAGTGAGGCAAATATAATAGCAATCATTCGGACCAATAAACTTTCACAGCACTGTGAACGTAGGTAACAAGAATTTTCTCTTCTGCATTATTAAATAAACTATCTATTCAAATATTGGACAAATATTGTTGGTTGAAGCAATTCAATTAATTCAATATTTCCAACTTTGTAATTACTATACACTGAGGATTTTTATGCGAAACGGAAATCTTATTAATTGTGATATACGAGAGCTACATAGCCGTTTATAACTTGCATAATAACTTTCTTAATAACTTCAATTATATTTCTAAATTAATTGTCAGAGAACGATATATAGAGCAAACTGCAAATTAAAGAATATATTAAAATTTTAAGTTGAGAATACATTAGAAGCATATTAACCTTTTGAGCACGATTATCGTCATACGATATGGCGAGATTAAAATATGTAATTAGCAAAAGATCAATACTTGTATTTTTCTTTCTCAATATTTAAGAGTTTAACGTGTTCTCCAAGAAAAATACTGTTAATATTTGTGAAAGTATATTGAAATAATTAACTTGATTTACTAAGAACGTTAAAATGCAAGCAAACGAAGGAAATAATAATTTCTTAGAATGTGAAAAATATGAATCTCTCATCCCATGGTTGAAACGATTAAAGAATGCGGGCAGACATTTAATTAGAAAGAGGGTTTAGCGTGAGCGTGTCATTAATTCGAAGAAAATAGAGCTGTTCGATGGATTAAAACGAATATTTGGAAAGTATGGTTGGCCGGGGATCGTCTGTGAACCATTAACGCACAGTTTCGCGTGGAAAACGGGAAAAAGAACTAACATCTTTAGCCCACTAATCATGTTGTTCCCCGCATTCCTATTCTGGATCGCGATCGCGTGCGAGGAAACCCGTTTTCTCGTCCGCGAGATCGATCGATGGATCCGAGATATCCGTGACGGCGTCGGTGAAAAGCAGGAAATGGAAGGCGAAAGAGAAAATGAATAATAGGAAAGGTCGAGAAACCCTCGTGTAAATCACTTGCGAAACCAGGGCGTCGCGTCGTACGTATCGGCCGGCATGAGAGGACTTCACAGTCGTAATTTACACCGCCGAATGAAATTTCGATCGAGATCAAGGAAACGGAAGAGGCGCGTTCACGAAAAACGAAATCTCGAGTGATATTACGTCGCTCGAAATAACAGACCGTGCACGCCATCCCCTGCGGAAAGTGAACAATTATTTGTTAATTACTAAAACGTAATTATCCGGGTGTCACTCACAATGCGGCTGTCGCACCGCCACGCGAATTAAAAAGTATAATTAATCATTTTATAATTGCCGCTTTCTTGGGAAAGAGTCGAACAATCTCCTTTGAGGTTTTCCTGTCTGTGTGAAACCCGCGAAAGGTCAATTTCGCGACTTTCAATTTGCGCAGAAACGGCGCACCAAAAAACCAACTCAAAACAAGAAAACATATTATCTTCTGCATACTACGGTTTCTGTACTTTCTGATGACGTATCTTATCCTTGGAGATACATATTTAGGCGTGTATATCTGCTTGTTTAAACTGTGCGAACTACTTTCACAAATTAGATATTGATAAAAGATACTGTACTGGATATTCATACTCTTTTCACACTTTAAACTAAACTATCGCTAAACTATCTTCTTTCCCACGAAACAGTCTTTAGTTGACTAAATAAAATTTTTCTCTTATTCTTCAGGCCTTGTTTGCGAATTTTATTTATACAAAACTGTGAAGACATTACAAGAAAATTTTTATTTTGCATAAAGATCCACAAGGTCTTACAACTATAAAATGTGCCTACTACGTATTTAGTAGGTGCGAGTATTAAAATTAAAATACGAAAAGCGTCGAGCACATTTTTTTCTAAGGAGATACGTAATTGTTGAAATGTAATAATAATGTGAAAATGTGATTTGCTTGCAGGTCGAGCAGAAGCCGCTGCACAAGTCGAACCACCACGAGAACCACGTGTCCCAGATCACAAAATCGATCCAGTCGCAGGCGAATCATGGTTCTCTGAATCATGTGCAGTCGCACGGTCAGTCTAATCACGTTATCTCGAACCACGAGAACCACGTGCCTACGAGTCGTGTGCCGAACAACCACGTGTCGGCGGCGAACCAGACGAACCATCAGAAAAACCAGCAGAACCAGCGGCTCAGCCCGAACCAGGAATGGCGGCAACCGGAAGACAACGGCAGGCTGCAAGAAGATGGCATCTACGAGAGCGGGCCGGTGGTGAACGATGGAAAACACTCTCTTTTGCAGTACGCCATGCTGAACTTCAGACAGAGCACGGAAAAGTTAGTATACCTTCTAAACCACTTTATTATTTAACTCTTTGCACTCTTTGCCCCGACAAATAATTCCAAATGTTCTATTTAAAACGTCTTGCACCTTGAAAATTCGAATTGGTACCACAATATAGCATTGCCATTCAATATATTGGTATAGTAATTCATTTTTGAATGTAAGAAACAATTAACAATTTCTGGACGCGACGTTTTCTCGAACCAGACATTTCAATTCACGAGCAAACTATAAAAGTGATAAAAATGATTCGTTAAATTATTTATTGAACAAACGTATTGGAACATGAAATTTTCTTAAACGGAAACAGCTACGCCGAACCGAGATACAGCAATAAAAGGGAAATTAAAGCTGAAGACTAATTGGCCTCTCTTACGCAAGAAACGCGAGACAGCCGTGTTGAGAAAGCATAACGCACTGCAGTTCTCATAGTAACATCGACCATCTTGGCGAGCGCGCGGCTAACAAGTACTCCTCGTCTTCTTTTGGCATGTTTCTGCAAGCCGCGAGTTACCCTTTCGAACTGTTGCACCGTTTCACTTAGTGATCGCGAGAAATCGATTTGTCAGACCGAAGATCATTCATAATAGTGTCAAAAAGTTGACGTCAACGTCCCATATTTCATAGTGCATCGAGAGAACAATGGAGTCACATTGAGTTGAAATGTTCTACTACGAATGTGGCTGTCCTGTAATCGTTTGTGAATGTGTATGGTTGTCCACGTCACTGCCAGCCAACAATTTCTCGTGAGAATACATTAACAATTTATATTAACACTTTACCAACGGGCAACTGTTTTCTAATTTTTGAAAATTATTGGTCCATGGTTCAGGATTTTATAATAGCTTCTTCGACAGCTGTTGCAATTTCAGTAACTTAATTTAATAGTTTTGCTTAGGATTATTATACAAAATATGATTTTTAAGCTTTGCTTTGGTACAGCATAATTATTGATAATTCTAGTAATAGGCTTCCGATAAATACCTCCTTATGGTCTGTGTAGTACAGTAAGAGACCTGCAGAAAATTAATAGTTATTGATGCAATGTTAACAGTATGACAATTATTAGTAGACTGCGGGTCTTTAATTACAGGAATATTATTAACATTGTAAATTGGTATGACTCTCTGAACATTTTACAAGAAAATTTCAAAGAAGCTGCAAGAAAATTGGGTATGTACGAACACTTTTACTTTCAACAGGATAATAATCCTAAACGCACCGCAGGAATCGTTAAGGAATGGATCATATACACTACCCCCCTCATGTTGGTCACACCACCACAAAGCACCGATATTAACCCGATTGAACATCTATGAGCAATAATAGGAAAAGGATTAAAAAAATTAATAATACATATTTCGATTCACTTGAAACTTGGCTTGTATAATCCAGAGAGTCATACCACTCTAATTTACAATGTTAATAATATTTCTGTAAGTATCGTATAATATACTGATTATAATAAATAAAGTATTTCATGGTAAGTGTTCAAATACTTTCGTGAGCCAGTGTATATTTATTTTTAAACGGTAGATAAATTCTTCGTCACGAGGAAACGAAATTGCAACGAATGTTAGTTTGACCGCTTTATTTTCTGCTGGTCATAAAGTTGCGCGGAGGGAATTATCATAGCGGTCGCGTTTTCTGTGAAAGAGTCGCGAAAATTACACGAATACAAGCACCGCTCTGGTAATTTCAATGCGTGGTAAAGTAACATCGCCTGTTCGCTAGCTCACATCGTCAGTTCCATTACCTTCTTGGCACAGCATGCACGTTAAAGTTGGAAAGTTCTGTTCTACTTTGAGCAACTACAGCTGTGCTGTTTCAACAATACAATTCAATAGTGTAATATTCTCCGATAAATGACCGCAAAAACTTGAATAGAAACGTACGCAGGTATCAATTAATAGAAATAAAATGGTGTTTACATGGTGGTCGAAGAAATTGTGAGAACGCGCAACCTTCGTACGTCCCCCAGGATAAAAATTTACCCGTTTTTACATTCTATGAATTGATTGATTTCTTTCTGTCCGTGTTGCGAGATAATTTTTTCGAAGCAAAAATGAGAGAAATGTTCAGATGAAACCTGAATGTTCAGATGGGAATGGGCCTGATTCCAATATAGAACCGTAAAAATAGATTTCGAGTAGAGTAATAAATCGAGCGCGAGAAGAACCAGGGTAAAAACGTAGAAAGAATAATGAACGAGCAGGATGCGAGGAGCAGCGTTAAAGGAGGCTCATTAAAACACCTAACTAGAGTACCGATTTCCTAAACACGACTTTGACAAGCGACGACCACCCATTCAGTACTCTGAACGGGACTTTTTCCCTCTCGGTAACAACATCCAGCAATGGAAAATCCGTTTACGGGCCGGTGCACCTTCGTCAAGACGTTTTCCATTTTCGAAGGCTATTACTCGCGTCGCCTCCGAGTCCCGTTTCTTCATTAAATTGATCCGAGCAGCCTTCTTGCGCGGCTAGAACTCCGTACGATCGCCGGACCCGTGCCGATAACACCTCAGAAAAGTTGAACGCCGTCCGAACGAACGAAAGTATTGATTTGTGTGTTCCGTTCGACAGATTCGAGATGTTGAAGACCGCGGATGGCTCCATAAGCGGTTCCCTGAAAGTCATCGAGTCGCTCAAGAGCAAAAAGAAGAGCAAGAAGAGTAAAGGTCAACAAGATGGCGCGGAATGGACCTGGAAGGAACAGGTGGATCTCGTCAAGTACTCCCCTGTGCCAATAGAGCAGAGTCTGCTTAGGCTGGACGGTGATTTGAGTGGTCTAGCCGTTGAATGTTTCCTCTGTCTGATGAGGTACATGGGCGACCAACCTCTTCCTCCGGACACCAGCGAAGTCAAATGCGTTTACACCATCTTGATGGTGAGTACTATGGTTTTATGCAATACTCAATTTTTGGACCAACCTGTGGTCCACTGATTTAGTGATCTAACACTTTGACTGCCAGCCCAGGCAACCTCAAACATTCCATAAAATCAAAATGATTCATTTATCCCCATGCACTACGATTTATTTTACGGTTTCAGTGATTAGAATTTTTTTGTAACTCGTTATTTCTTTAAAAAAGGAGAAAATTTATATGTATTGTATGCCTATATGTTCTTCAATAGCTAGGCAAGTTATTTGCTTAATATTGATTTCCAATTATTTTTTTAGAGTAGAGTAACTTCACTGTGATAAAATATTTCTATTTTATGTACTATTTAGGATTACTTTAAAGAATCGTAACTTGATTAAACCAAAGGTAATCGTTCGGAATGATCAATCTTGAAGACAAGCTTCAATAAAAGATTTCCTTAATGTTCTATTTGATCATAAATTTGTTCAGTTATCTTCAATATTTTCTTTTCATTTATTAGCAAAGTAAAGTAGTTTTTATCTGCATTTAATCGCAAAGAGCGACGAGAATATTTTCTTTCGAGCATTCTACGTTAATGACGTCTAATGATTATAATTAAAAGTGCGTAGGAGAGTAGATGCATTAAAAAGAGAAGCAAAGTTACGAAAACATGTTCTTCGCATCTGGTTAGAAAGATTGTAGGGTATTATAATAATTAGTAGCATTTTCTGACTTTCAACGAGTTTCGAGTAGCACAGAAAGATATCATTAGGTGTAATTGACAGCTTAGAAAGCTTTATATCTCGTTCAGCTTTGCAATAAAATTAGTATAATGAAACATGCCGAAGAAGTTCTTTATATAGGACAGTGAATAGTAGCACACTGCAAGGTAATAGTGCGCATGCGGCAATAGAGGTTTGTGATTTCCCTTGAATTATCTCATCAGACCCCATTTTCTCTGAAGAAAGTACATCGATCACGTTCTAAATGATGCGCGGAGATCACCCTAACTGAATCCGAGGTTCGTTTCGCTGCTACAAAAAGGAAACTTTGCTTCATGCTTGTCAATTTCATCGGTCTTTCTTCGGGCTATTATCTTGAAACTATCTCAGAATTATCACACAATATCAAAGTTACGAATATTACTCGAAGAAGAATAAAGTTAGGCTTCTGAGCGTGCACGTTCGTGAATTTCATTTCTCTATTTCTTCATCATTTCTCCAAAAACAACCTCTCAACCTGTTCGAAGGTAGATCAACATCTTAGCGGGTGCAATTACTCGCGAGGCGTTAATTCCTCAAACAATTACCGAGAGTGAAACCAGCTTTCTCTTCTTCTCGCTGATAGGTCCGCGGCAATCAACGCAACTTGACACCAAGGGACACCATTCTCGCCTCGTAAACAGGAACTGAAACAGCAAAAATTATGCATCAATTATGACGAGCTTTTGTCATACTTATCTCGTGAAAATGCTAGTATAAAAACACCCTGTGTACCCTGCTGGCATGCTACTATATAAATATATTTGTAAATTATTGTGTATAGATCTGCTGGTTTCCAGAAAAACTTTCTTTCCGACCAGATTCCACCAAAATTATTTTGGCAGACATTGCTCACGCATCTGTGATATTATTATTTTTTTGTCTCTTATTTTATTCAAAAAGTTTTCTTACACCAAATAGAAAAAAAGTTAAGAATATTGTCTTTATAAAAATATTGATATAGAAAACAAAGATGCAGCGAGAAGTGAGATAATTACAGAGATTTACATTTACTAGAGAAATCGTGCCAGGAAATTTGTAATTCGATTTCTGGAAATTGTTTTCAAAGGATTTGAAGTTGGGCTGCGTTATGCATCGAAATAATAATATGTTGCAGCACTGCCACAAGTACGAGCAACTCCGTGACGAGGTTTATTGCCAGTTAATGAAGCAAACGACGAACAACAAAAGTCCGAACCCCGATAGTTGTCAGCGTGGTTGGAGGATCTTCAGCATCGTCGCTGCCTACTTCACCTGCAGCGACGGCTTGAGGCCTTACCTGACCAAATACCTCGAAACGGCGGCGTATGACAAAAGGAGAGCCTACCACGGCACCGCTACGGTGTGTTTACAGAATCTTAGGAAGACTGTTAAGTACGGTGGAAGGAAGAATGTGCCGAGTGTCGACGAAATCATGGCGATCAGCGCTGGCAGAAACGCCAAGAGACAGATCTATAGATTGCCAGGTGGAACGGAGAGGGTTATCAACACCAAGTGTACCACGGTTGTGCAGGTAAGCCTAAATACTATTTGTAGTTTTTTAAAATTTCACTCAAACCTAAAATAAAAAAAATTCCAGTTTATATCTCACTGATTTTCCTAACTAGACACCTCCGAAACTTGTTTATTTTATTAATAAATAAAATTGATAAACCGAAATAGAAATTATGTTTTATGCAATGCATCATGGTATGAAACTATTTAATTTTTTAAATATAATAGTAATGGTTTCAAACATTAAATATTTATAGACTGCTGATGTTTATGCAAGTTTCAGTACCCTTTGATAAAAAATAAATGAAATCATATTAAATTCTATAGAACTTTGCATAGCATTTACGTAAATATTTTTGCATGAATATGCGCAGTACTTTGACAAACATTTGAGAAATCATGGATTGGCGTCTGAACGCTGCAGACAATAATTAACTTTGTCTCTTTTCGAAAGGATGTCATCGAAGAGATGTGTAACATAATATCCGTGAGACATCCCCATGAGATGGACGAATTCTCGTTGTACTGCATCGTTGATGGTGATGCATTCACCATGCCGTTAGCCAGAGACGAATACGTGCTGGACGTGACGACTGAGCTCCACAAGAATCATCAAGTCTTCTATTTAATATTCTGCAGGTACTTAATTGCAATTAAAAACATTTCTGAAATCTTAGATGTAGAAATTAATTCGGAGCTCTCGCAAATAATAATCAGTTGTTACTTTATTTTAAATCCAAATCTTTTATCCGTCAAATTGAACGTTCGTTAATCATTTATAAAATAGAGTAAGTGCACAAGTGGAATGTATTTGGATTTTTTGCATCTAATATTTCAATTTTGCAAGATTCCATAATGGTTTATTGTATTTTGACAAATTTTTTGAAAATCTAGATCCGTTTGGTACTACCCTCTCAGACTGGACGCCCCGCTGTATATAGAAGTTGTGTTCAACCAAATCGCTCCAGATTACCTGGAGGGTCTTCTGCTAGTTCTACCTGGCGACCATTTACCTCAGGAAGTTGTCGTGAGTACAGCCAACGTTAATTATTTCTACCTGTAAAAGTAACTCCACTGAATATCATGGAATAATTAAAAATCTTCAAATGAAGTGAGTTGAAAATTGAAACGAATAATTTTATTTATTATAGTACGACATGGCACAAATAGCAGCTCTGCTGCACAGAGCGGCGGACATGGCGCACGAGCCGACCACGAAAGAAATCAAATACTTGTTGCCGAAGCCGGTGCTCAGTTTGAGAGAGCCACGACCGCAACAATGGTCGAACATGGTTCAGCAAGCGTGGAACAATGTGCAACATAACACGGTTGCCGCCTGTAAGGCACAAGTTCTCGGTGAGTATTGTAATTAGATCGTGAATCAGTCACCAATTATTTGATATTCGAGCGTTTCTTCGCGATCGCAGAGTATGCAATTACTTCGGTTCTATTTGAACATTTGTCTGCACACGTCGATTTAAATATTGGATCAGCGACGGGCACGGTAGGGGCCCCTCAAACGCCTGCTTCTGTAATACAAATTTTTTAATAAAAATTCTCGTTAGAAAGGATAATACAATAACGGTCCCGTGTTCACGTTACAGAAATTTTGTGGAAGTGGCCGCTGTTCGGATCCAGTTTCTTCGCCGTGAAAAGGGTGCCCGAAGGGAAAGAGAAGGGCGGCGATCACATTCTGGCGCTCAACAGACACGGCGTGCATTTCATCGATTTAATCACACACGTAAGAAACCTAACACTGTGGAAACATTATCTCTCGCCGACTTTCAGTTTCACTTTCTTCAACTTGCTATCAAGTTTTCGTTACGCTTAATCTCTCAAGCACTCGTCCGCAACTCTGTCTCCCAGGGACGGCGCGCCTCGCCGCAGAGGGCACAAAAGCCACTATAGTGGCGTTACCGTTCAAACTGATGCTCTCCACGGAAGCCGCTATAGCGGCGTACAGTGCTTAAGAGGTTAATGTCACGATGATAGCAACAGTCATGCCACAATTTCATTATCAAGCTTTCTTACAGTTACAGGATAACAACACAGACATTTAGGGTGAGGAATGCAATTAGTACGGGGGCACCAATTATTGTGTCTATATTATACTTATTTTTAAAGCATAATGAATATTGGATCCCTTACCCTATCTCTTCTTAAGAGAATAACATTATAGAGTTACAAACTATGTTTTTTCAAATTCTTTAAATGCTTTTCACTGTTTTCCACTTGACTTACTCATTTATGTCTATGCATCAAATCTATATCGATGCATCGAATCTGTAATCAATATAATATCATCACTGAAACTGTGTTCCAATTAATATGACGCTGCAATAGATATCTACATTAGCAATGTTTGTGCAAAAATAAATTCTTAAACAGATTGTATATAATTCTGCAGGAGACGTTGCATCAGTATCCGTATTCCGAAGTAATATCCACCAGAAAAGTGAAGTCCGAGGAAGGGACCCTCTATTTAGACATGAAGTGTGGCAACTTGATGCAGCAACGGATCACCAGGCTCCAGACAGAGCAAGCACACGAAATCTCGCGGCTGATTAGACAATACATCACCATGGAACAAAGGGCGACCAACAATCAAGCCACTGGTATCGGGTTTGGAATGAGATAAGGCCCTCGATCAGGTCCTTCTTGTTGATCAATCGATCGTCGATCGTTGTACATACCTATTTAAACGAAGGGAGTACGAAGCAAAGAAAATATGTCTGTCCGAGGAGTCTATAGTCTAAGAATATTGGAGCGAACGTCCTCTGATAACGTTTAATTAAGTCCACGAATGCCCAATTAACGAATCAAGATCTTGCATGCTTCTTGCTCGCAATCGACCTCTCCGATGAACACGCAGAATAGGAAAATAGCAAAGAGAGAGAGAGAGAGAGAGAGAGAGAGAGAGAGAGAGAGAGAGAGAGAATATTCACTAACAATGATAGTCAATATCAAGAATGATTTTATATTGTTCAGGGAGATACCCAAATTTCGCGTTTTACTCTGTTGTTATTTATTTATTATCGAGGGGGTGGTATTGTAAAAAATGACGGGGAGCCATTCGGATGTTTGGAGGGAGCTGTTGAAAGTCTTTGAATCTGTAAATATGTTTGTTAGTAGCAAAAAACGAAGAACGAACGCGAGGTTTGCCACGAGCGGAGAACAAGAAGAGCCGAACTTTCGTTCGAAAGTGAAGTGTCCCATGCATTTCATCTTGTACGATGAAAACGAAAGAGTAATGAACGATCGAGCAAATGAGCCGATGCATTCGCGAGAGTGCATCGACGATAAAGACAACCGAGATTACCGGAACGGTTTAAATATTATCGTAGAATAAGACGATCTAGTTGCACCGTCGTCTTCGCCAACGTCAGCCAATTTGTACGTAACACGTGAACGTTGATGCGCCGAAGACGGAGGAAGACAAGAAGAACGAATGCTCAAATATCTAAGCAGTTATTCTCGGCTCTGTAAATACGCGTTTAGAAACGTTTTAGACGAGAAAGTCGATAGATCGGAGAAGAGAACGCGAAGAGACGGTCCTGCGCGAAACGTTGTCGACGTTCCCGATTTTTGGCGAAAGACGGCAGGACGCGTTAACGCTCTCGACCAATGTCGCGTCTTCCGATTGATTTCTTTTTCTTCTCGATCCGGACGGCGAGTTCCTCCTGAAGGAACAGCCGGTTGATTAGTTGTTACGCTGGCTAAGAGTTTGTAACGGAGCCTCGGTGTAGAGTTGTTTTATTTATACGAAACGTAAGAAAAAGAAACAATACGGTACACGAATGATTATACTTTATGTAAATCCGTTTGAAGACTAATGTTTAACGAGTACTGTTTTGATGGAGACTAACAAGTTGCGGTTGCATTTTATCTTAAGGAAACATTATTATTAATTATTGTACGTATCGCGTATCGATGTGAACAGAGGTGTTAAACTTTATATTAAAATTTCTACATATACGAACCTTGTGGAATTTTTGTCTTAAATTTCCCACTCCGTTTTAACTAGACGAATCTGATGAAAATTAACAAGAAGTTATATCATTTCACAGGATTTTGTTAAGTCGATAATTATTCCTCCAGTACATGCATTGGGTCTGTGAAATATAGGGATTGAATTTGCACTGTTTTAATTTTTTTAAATTCCCTTGGTATTCCTCAATGGATTTTTATTTTATTATGATTCATTTCATACAATGTAACATAATGCAGCTATAACATTATGTAAGAAAAGCTCTGAGTTTTTAGAAGAAGTGTCAACTAAAAAATGAATACTTTTGATCAATGCACTGGAGAGTTAAGTACTCTATGTTATGTTCGTAATTAACGAAAGGTGATACTTTTAATAATGATATTTAATAAAATATATTGTTTAGATACAAAATAAACCACACATGGTATTACATGTGTATTTATTGATAAACCGGAGGCAGTGAAGGAAAACAGAAATCAATACAAAATAATAAATCGTCAAAAAGATAATCCTAAATACGACTTGCACAATAAATACAGTAGCATTATTTCCTTCTCAGTAATATTTAGTATTTTTAAACATTCAACATTTCACATAAAGTAATAGAACGTTCAAGTCCGAGTATAAGGTTTCTATAAAAAAAATATTTTCTGTAAAAGGTATCATAAAATTTGAATCTTATAGATAAAAAATATATTTTACTGGAATCTAGACTGTAAATTTCATTCGTTTATGGACTCTGCGAATCTACCAAATACAATATTAAATATTTTTAAAAAATCCTTAAAACACCCAACTAAAATGGCTTATTTTCAAACGTAACATTATAAAACTGATCGCTAAATTCTGTACACTTAACCCTATAAAAAATAACAAAAGGGCATCTCGAGTCTAAAGTTAAAAATAGTAAAAATACATTGTTCATACTGCTTAAAATATTAAACAAAAAAAAAATGATTTACTGTCACAAATAAATAGATATGCCGGCAAATGGGCGAGTTGCTTAGTCTTTCTAGAACGAATTAATTTTTCGCATGAACGGGGCTACCACCGGGTGTCCTCATCTTCGTCTCTTGGGGCCAGTTACTGGCAGTGTGTCGAACATAACCAGGATCAGTAGGCGACGAAGGTGTTCGAGCTGCTCCAGGTGTTTGCGTACCTGTGCTGGCCGTTCGAAGGGAACCGAAACACTCTTCCAACATTTCCATTTCGTCTTTTGTTTTATTGTACGCCTTCCCATAACTCTTCGGCGGCGACGGAACGTTGAAGGAAACGTCGCGGTTCTTTTTGTGGTTCGGTGATGCTCCTCGCATGCGAATTGGCACGTTGTCATACTGGCTGGTATCCGAATACCTGGAAAGAACAAATAAAACTTATTCTTATCTTGACACTGCAAGACATTATGCGAATTCATATTTTTGTAAAAAAATGTCAATAAGTCAAAAATAAAATGTGTCTATGTTAAGCTTTATAAGACTGTCCCTTTAAAGAAGTTTTCACATTTTTGTACGCTTTAAACGAAAAGTCACCTTCAACATTTATACAAAATATATATATATGTATATATCTAATAATCAATTTATTTTTAATTTTTTGTTTCATTTTTTGTTGTATAATGAATTATTCTAACGATATCTCCATTTATTATAAGATACATATAAGATATTCTTAGCAGTAACGTTGAATAAAGTATAATATACAGTTGCATTTAAATATCCAAATATAATTAATTTGTAAACAATTGTTTAAATTTAAACAATTTAGAATTTAGTATCGTCTCTGAATATGCTATTTTATGTAATGATAGATCTACCTGTAGGACTCGAAGGCTTCGTCAACGTCGTGCTCCACCTTCATAATTTTCACACCTGGATTAACAACCTTGGCAAACATGGTTTCACTTCTGGCGGCCATTTCCGTTGGAAAACGGGGAGTGTCCACTTCATCTACAGGTCGCTGATAAATATCCTGCACTTTATAAACAATCTTAGGCATGTCGTGTCTGTGGTCCATCTTGTACGAGTCTCGGGTTCCGTTCTTCTGCATCTCAGAGCTTCGAAGCCTTGCCGAATCTCTGAGAGCTCTACCATTTTCGAAATTCTGCGTGTACTCCCTACGTTCAGACTCGTCGCGCACCAAGCGTCCATTTTCTTCGTCCCTTGGCATCCCTTTGAAGGACTGACTCGTCGGACGATCTTGTTCCCATCTCCTTGGATCTTCGGTGATCTCTTCCGATGAACTTTTCTGCTGTCTCTCTTCTGTTTTCTCGAAACCGTCGTTTATGGTACCGTCCTCGCTTTTCGATGATTTCGCAGTCGATTTTGCCGGTTTTGATTCCTTCTCGGTAGTCAGGGCCGCCAAGTGTTTAGCTACAATATTGTTCAACGGACAAAGAATGATTACACTATTAATTAATTAATATATTAATAGGTTGAAAATAATGTAACAGCATTTGAAAATTTTTCTTACGTTTTTACTGTTTTAACACTAGAACTACCGGAGGAGTAAAAATGACTTGCTCCTAATTTTTTCTTATAGAAATAGTGAAATTATAAGTATGTTTTCATGAGAAAATTTTTTAATAAACTTCTCTATCGAAGTAGATATTTAAATAAAACTGGTAAGAAATCTAAACAAATGCAAGTGTGTTGTTATTATAAGGCAATGTATGCCAGTTGCATTTACTGCTTGGTAGTTCTAGTGTTAAAATACGCCTACCCATTTTTGTCATAAATGCATAAAATCTGCAGTCTAATAATAACATATCAATCGACAACCAGAACGTCAAGTTGCCTGAGTGGAAAGTCGAGCAAAAACGTCTCGGCACGGAACGCGTGTTTTATGGACACAAGCCATTATTTATAGGCCGATAATATTCGCCTCATACATATACAATTCTTCTCGTCGAGATACCTTTTTTGCTAGACAATTCTGTCATGCCTTGACTAATTTTCTTCTTCGGGGAACTCATCAGCAAATCGGCGATGAACACCAAAGCCGTCAATATGCACAGTGCCCCGAACACCGCGGCGTTGTCTACCAAATCGTCGGGTACGTTTTCAATGGACGCCAGGGACAAAGCGCCAACGATGCCGAAAAGAATAACGCCAAGTCCGAGAAAGAACAGCTCCTTGAATGGAAAAAGGAAACGATATTCAAATTTCTTCTGAAAACACAATCAAAATAATTCTGAAAGAACAATCGTTCAATACGAAGTCTAATTTTTTTCCTAAATTCGGAGGACAAAAGTGAAAAAATGAATCACGGAGTGTGAACGAGCTGAAGCAAAATACAGACAACCTTGTTATTTTTCACTGTGGGTATCTTGTATAGATTTATAAACAGTTTTAATTTTTATTTTTCGATGTACAGGGTGAGTCAGTAAGAAACCTTTTAATTAATTATGTAGCATTTTAAGGCACGCGCCGAATGAGTACAATTTAATTTTTCTGTATCTCTCATTTTCTGAGATGTCAAGGTGACCTTGAGTTTTTTCAATGTCAATGCAACTTCGATTTAACCCTTAACGATCCGAAAGTATTTCAAGTTTACTTCCCACCAGGTCCAAGCTATTTTTCATACGAAGAGAGTCTGTGGACTCAACATTTTTATATCAAGTATAGAAAGAAAAATATTTATATTATAAATTTAAATATTTATATCATTAATTAATTTGATTTTGGCCGCGAGTTGAATTTGAAGTGGAATTAATATGCCTGTTCTTCTGCATTAATATTCCTGAAGTAAATCTGTAATTTCTGGTAGATTTGTTGCAAGTTGTCGCAAATGAATTTTTTTGCATTGTTTGGTCAACTAATTTAATTAGTTTATCACAGTATAGTCGGTGCAAGGTTCTATTAGGTCCCGGCTGAGATCTGCATGTTTATAGTTCAAATTCCGGCAAAAACCTTGTGCTCACTTGAAAAAACTATAATTTTCAAAACGTAATAACAATTACTTGTTTCCAAATCGTTTGAATCCTAGAACATACAAGCTTTCGTATTGTCTAAACCCAACTCAGCTATTTCTAATAGTTTTCTTTTAAATTGCACTTGGATATTGGAAAAATCATGTGAAAGGAGAAATTTTCACTTCTTCATTTTTTCCTCGAACTTTGCCGGCCTCCTGTGAGTCGCGGCGGGAGGGAGGGGGGGATAAAAGATTTTTTCTGATTTGCTTCATTTGGAATGTTCTTAAAACATCACTTATTTATTTAAAAAAAATTGTCCATTTTCGAGCGCCAAAATCGCGATAAGCGTACACGGATATGCATGCAGGAATCATCTCGTGACCCGCCTAGTCCGAGAGTTGTGAGTCATTAAATAAGTCGCAGTGGTGCACGCATTACGTGGTCATACTCCAAGGATGCGGTTACGTGGTTCATCTTGCGACTAGCGTTGCGCTGAGGATACAGCCTTGGCCATCAATGACAGATCTACCTGGACGCGTTGCCACGCCGATATTCTCACGGTACCGTTCGGATGCGTGATCTGTTTCGAAACGGTTCGTCGCGGCCTGCATGAATTAATAAGGGGAAAACATGATCCTTGGGAAATGGCGATCTGTCAACCAGTGTGCCACAACGCGACGCGACGCGACGCCGCCGTTCGGCTCGATTATTATGCTGATCGGCATCGTGCGTAATGGACGAGGCGTGTCCCGAAGAAACCGACGCGCACCAGGAAGGATATTGGAAACGTAATAATAATTGAGATTACCATCGTGAGAGCGTGAAATCTTTTGCCTTGGAAATGCCTCTGATCTTAATTCCTGAGGAATTCTATTCATCTTGCACGGCCGGTGCGCACAACATCGTCATGGTAACGAGTTGTTCGAACTAATTGGATGCAGATATTTGTTTTCTCGTAGTGTTTCCAGATTTTTATATTTACCTCCACAAGTGTATGCTTCGCATTCAAATCATGAGAATTGTAAAAATACAAATATAATTTATTCAAGATGCGGTAAGTGTGACGATGAATAATATTCCATTTTTTAACATTTTCTGAGCAAGAACCTGGAAGATTTATAAGTCTGATAATTCTTGTTATCCTTGAATTAGACTGTGCTGGTTTGCAAAGCATAGCAGTATCAACTCTAATTGTCTAATAATTGTGAACAAATATCTTTCACTGGTAGAATTCAACTTGACTACTAGAATATTAACTATTATCATTAGGATATTTAAATGTGTACAATCTCACAATCTATCAATTTATATATAAAATTTCACTGGTAACATTAGAATTTGTAAATGTATATTAATGATCAACAAATATTTTTTACTATTGTTATTTACGTATTTACGTACACTGTAAAAGCAGAATAATCTAAAGATTGTAATTGTTAGAACGAAAATAATCCTTGGCAAATGAATAAATTGTATGGATCATGGATAAATTTTGAAAGCCATGTCATTCAATAAGAGAAGAGTGGGACCCGATAAAAATCAGTGTCGTCGAAGGACACCATGCTCCGTAAAGGGGAAAGAATATCTCCAGGAGCTCAAACAATAGGTCTATTAGGGACTGCAAGGTCTTGTATAATTGTTAAACTGAAAAAACTTAAGGATTCCTAGGATACGCACTTGACGAATTCTCATTCGTGTTGCAATTAGCATACGAAAAAGAGAGGAACGAAAATGGAAAAGAATTACCGTCTTTCGACCGGTGAGTTCTCCCGTGGCGGCGGCAACGAGAAGACCCGTCGTTATTATTATGTAACCACCACAAGTCGCAGTCGCTAGAGCGGCGCCTAGATTAACAAAAGTCACAGGTTATGCATCTTAAAGCCACAAACAATTTTTAAAATCACTTCCTCTTAAACCACTATTTTACAAACTGTTCGCACTGTTCCGAATTATTCTGAATTTTTTCTTTTAGTGCACCTGCTCAATAAACTGAGAACGTTCGTGAAATTTCATTTATGCAATTTTTGCGAACAAACTAGCTTTTCCAATTTTCTCATAAGTCACTATTTCACCAAATTGTTTGCACTCTTTTGAATTATTCCCAATTTTTCTTAGTACACCATGCTCGTACAATTTTTGCAAACAAACTAACTAAAATTGCAATCAACACTAGAACTGAGAAATAGAGAAATCCCAAATTCCTATACATTTACGTTTATGAACATGTATTATAATAAAAATCGCTAAAAACTGAATAAATACGTTCCCGTTATTTTTATAAAATAATCTAGAGTAGTCGCTTTTAATGTTTTGTGGATCTAACGTTAAATATTGTGTGTTGCTTTCCTTTTCTGTTAACACATTAAACGTACCGCCGGAGATAAAAGGGAAATCTTCGTTAATGAATGTTTTTACGACTTCCGGCAATCGTTTTGTTCATAAATTCTGCATCTTATCAGGTAAGAGACTGGTATGCAATTACTGAATCTATCAAAATGGAGACTTTCATTTCCTTATCTTTAGAAAGGAGATGACTGCCATGATACACAGATGTTTTGGAATATCGGACTAGCGAAGTTCACTGAATCGAAAAGCAATTAGAAACGAAAGTGTTCGAACGATAGCATCTCGTATCTCCATTTTCATAAGAAGAAATTTATTTATGATCTGTGTACATTCTTTTATCTGCGTTTTTTCTCGAGTTCCTCTACAATTAACAACCATCTAGCAATTCGCGGGTAGTTTTCTTCAACTTAATTAATAGATTACGGATTTTATGCGTTTATGACAAAAAGCTTATCTTTCAAGTATAACGAATATTAAAAAAGCGATATATAACATATAAAAGGAGATTTTTTTCGTTAAAATCAGTTAATAAATACATATCATTATGCTTTAAGAATAAGTATAATTAAGGTAGGCACAGTAATTGATACCCCCACAGTAATTGGGTCCCTTTCCCTACACTGTTTCATAAATTTTCTGTAGTTTTCATTTTGCAGAATTAATTGATTTGACAAGTGAACGGCTCAATTAATTATCTTATCGTTCGAATATTGAATTGACTCGTATTGAAATAAATGAGTATGATAATTAGTTAAATGAAATGAAAATGTTCAAACCTATTGCACCCCACGTGACGTTATTCAAAAGGGACCATTCCCTGCTTCGACTTCTCAGATAATGGAAGACCCTCCGACTCTCATCGTCAGTTACCCTAAGCGCCACCACACAAGCGAGACAAAGCACCTGCAAATCGTACGTTTCTTCAATTGCAATCTCTCCATTTGAACGAACGAAATAGAAAGCCGGGAAACAACTTAAATTCATTGTTTCTTGTTCAATCTTTTTCCTCGCTTCGCTGTGAATCGTTAAACGTGGGAGTAATTACAAATAATTGATTGTGGGAACATCCGAAGGAATTATCTTTGTGCCTTGAGAACGAGGAGTTAAATCAATTAGGATGGTTACATTGGAATGTACCATATGTGACGGAAACTGTAAAATTTTAATTTTAAATTCAACATAAAATGCAACTTTGAATGTTCCAAGGGTTTTGTTTGTGACGGAAACTGTAAAATTTTAATTTTAAATTCAACATAAAATACAACGATGAATGTTCCAAAGGTTTTGTTAGGGTACTTCGAATATTGACTTTCACACACCACTTCGACAATCCTGATGAACACCTTCCGGTTCCACATGTTCCACACGGATTGATCGCGTCACTCACGAAAATTTCAACAAAACAACGGTGATATGAGCTCTTTGTGCAATTCTCACTCTTGTTCGTTGCATTACGAGAAGTCTCAGGCTAGTAACGAATTATCCTGTTACCAGGCAGCCAGGTTGGAGTCACTGTGCTGTGATTTTGAAACCAGTCATTATAGTTATTCTTCACTTCAATAGCTCGTCGCGGCGATTTCGAAATTCATACCCTGAATTCTACATTTCAATTCCTTGCTCTAATTACATTATATCACAGATTCATGGAAATCTGTGCGCTCAAAACTCATTTGCAAATTTTTCTAACATGTAATATACTAATCTCTAACGGTAAAAATATTTACTATCACGTTTCTTTGAAATTTTACACTGCCCGTCACTTCAGCGTAACATTAACTGCACCAGTGAATTATTCATTTTTCTTTAATTCTAAAGGAAAACTTCGAACATATATTTAACGAAAATGTACATATTTATCACACGTTGCGAACAGAAAAATTATCATTTATTCTATTCTACTGTGAATATGTATAACTCGTGTAAAAATAATTCTGATACACTACGTCATAAGTATATTAGTAAATCTCTAATAGAATTCTAATGTTCTCAGACATAATCTCGAAGAAAATATTTATTGATCACGTTTGATTCCAATTTTACACTTCGATTCACAGTTATATGATATTAAGCACACCAATGCACTATTTTTCCACGATTGGAAATTAATACATACAGCATATATTTACTATGAATTTATATACTCAACAGTTGTTGTAAGTAGAAAATTTGAAATTTATTCCGTTTTACTGTAAACTTCTATATTAATTTAACTAGTAAAATAGTTTACAAATTTTTCTAATACATTACGTAATATACTAATTTCTAATCAAATATTTCCAGACATAAACATAATGAAAATATTCTCACGTTTGTTTGAAATTTTACACTTTGATTCACTTCAGCATAATATTAAGTGTACCAATTCACCATGTTTCCTTGATTGGTAATTAAAAATGCGAGTATATGTTTACTGTAAACGTAGGTATTCGACACTCGTGGCAACTAGAAAATTTCAAATTATATTTAGTGCTGCTGTCATGTATTTCCAATCGGAAAATAGTGACTCGAGATTGGTGCACCTGGTAGAATTGACTCGCGCAGACGAATCTATCGCTGACACTGTCCGACAGATAACCGATTCGACACTTCTCATCCTAGTCCATGGTACGCGACAGTTTCGAGGTCCACTCGGAAAGAAATCGAAAGAGGAGCGAGGAAAGTGATTCCGGCACAAAGCGCGCGACGAACGGAATTAGCAATCGATAAAAAGAAAAGAGTTGGGACCGGGGAGTCTTGTCACTGGTATTAGACCCGGGCCTCTGTCGAAAGGATTGCGAAAAAGAAGACTCGGATCGCGGCGCGCTCGGACGACAACTGAAGAGATAGGAAGGCTCGTGGTTTTAGTAGCACGAGCTACTCCGTGTCACGTTAGAACGTCGGTGCGGTGCAGGTAACAACAATGCTATTATCGCAGAGTGCATTGGCGCAGGACGGTGTGAATTTTTGCAATAAGTGCCGCAAACCCGCCTGGCGAACCTTGAAACGGTTCGGCACCGTGTGGTCAGTTCAACGCCTATAAACAATATTTCATTAATGCAGAATTCTTCCTTCCAATTTTCAAAAAATCGATTTTTAACCTGTTCTTCAAGTACAAGTGTTGGTAGAACATGTGTGCCTAAGGATTTGTCTGGATATGTAAAATTAACGTAGTTATAGGCGTTTGCATGGTGTCCATGGTTGCCATGGTATCTCAAGCTCTAGTTAACTAATTAAAATGTTGAGAGAATTGATAAAGATTTTGAGTACAAAAATCGTTCATTTTTGATCCCAAAAATATACGACAAGTACAAATGATAAAATAATTATAAAGTTTCAGTTATCTCAATTTAGTAGTCTGTTATATATTTTTAATAGTCTTAGGAAAACTTCAAACACGTCAAAATCGAATCGTTATTTTTACCAATTTTTTCGCCATCGCCGAAGGTTCGCCATCATCCCCACTCCGTATTCGCATAAACATATTTGTTAATCAGTTGTTGACCCACGTAAATACGTGTAAGTAACCGATTAATGATTTCAGTGATTCAATTAACGAAACTAGTTTTCCGTTCAATTTTTGTGATACGAATTTGATCTAATTAGAATTGAATTTCACTCATTGTGGTGAAAACTTATCAAATTCTGAACGTTTAATGGATCAGCATCAATTACGAAGTTTCTTCGACTGAAATAAATTTTAATAAAGAGATACAACTTGTTCGTAGCTGGGCATTAGGTCGAAAGTTTTTAAAGACGATAAGGAGCCTTTAAAAAATTTGCTATTTACTGCGGTAGAATTGATTAATGAACAAAGAGAGAGGTTCTGGTGCAGGTTTTCTAGATCGTCGATGATTTTTGCTCTGTTAAACATTCTTTTCAGAGAAATTCTGTTTCCGTATCGATGGATGAATGAATATAGATGAACTTTCGCAGGTGAATGTACTTTTAATTTACGATTCCACGTGACTTTCTTCTCGAAGATCTCCTTCCTTTTCGTGATACTGTAAAATAAATTTCTTACTCATCCTTTTTTACATTAGCATGAGAGATTAGTTTCTGTTCAAAAACAGATGGAACGAGCAAGTAGAGTAATTTTAAAAACTGTTCCTGTGTTTGTATGCACGTAGTAATATGCACTTTGCATTTGAGTCATTTCCGTGAATCATCCGCAGATTTCAAATTAAGTTAATTTTCTATTTAGCAGGAAACACGATGACTCGGTGAATAAGTGTTATGAACGGTATGCTTGTGAATGATTTCTCACAACGACAGGTTCTTTGATAGGACATTTCTGTTTATATAAATTGTTTATTTATAAAGGTCGCATCAACATCTAGGTCGGTCATTAGAATTATGCAATCTAATTACAGTATTTTAAGTCTGTCTACATATGAGTAACAATTCCATTTTACAATAAAATTCTACAGCTTTAAGAAATGCAAGAGTAATCGCAATATTCATATTTGCAGGAATATTAATAATGGTTGATATAAAATAGCTTTATTAAATAAAATAAAATAAAGACACACGGAAATATATATACTTTGTATCACACCGGTCTCGCAGACTTCGCAGTAAGGTTATTCTCGCGCCTTCTTAACCTCTCGGGATCTCGCATAACACTGCTCTCGCGAGACGCTGACCCTTGCACGACACTTTCGTAATCGGGCCATCTTAAACTAAACATCCTCGCTCGCTAGGTCCAAACACTCGTCATTCACGCAGTCCACCCATACCACACATACATCCACTCAGTCCACTCACGCATACCACATATTTAAACAATTGAAATGGTTGTAATTTATTGTTACGAATTTCTTAATGCAGTGTTTTCATTTTACAATATTAGAAATGAGAATCAAGCAATACAATGAAGTGTGCTTCAAGTGATATGAGTCATAAAGTCTTCAAAGTTCTGAAGACTATACATTATATATCATTAGATGGATATCTGCATACATAGATAGATGCGTAATTTGAATTTCATAGAAACGAGAGAAAACAAACCGGCTTGCGTGCAGTTTATAATAGATGGAAAAATATGATTACGGATAAGGAGATTGTTAATAGAAAATGCAAATATCATGAAACTTATTCCAAATTTATCTTCATTTGGAATTTGAAAATAAGACTTTTATATTGCAAATGAAGAGTACAACCCGTGGCCAAAAGTATTCGATCACATTTAAAAATCGCATATTAAAAATTCCACCAAATGAGTCGAGATTTTTTGACATATTCGAAGGATCGGTGTGCTAAATAACTTTTCAACAATCCAATACAGAGAACAATGAAAAGTCCTTCAGCCTCCACCAAGTTAGGGTAGTTCTCGAGATCTGTATAGGACCGTAACGCGGGGGAGAGGTGTCAGCGTTGTGTGGCTTTCATTCTTTTCCAAAGCAACGTGTACAAACAACTGTAGGCATAAATAAACGGTTATAGAAAGGGATTACTGATTATTTAAATCGATTGCGTGTTTCACTTGGGTCTCTCTTGTCTCGAAATGTTTCTGACGACCGAGAGACATTGTATGCTGCATTCGCGCAAGGAGATTTTCGACCTCAGCCTCGAGCTTATGGCAACAATGTAACGTTGTCGATGCACTGAAATCGGTCTGGAAAGATTCCAGAAAGATTGCTCACATTATGTGCATCATATATCTTTAATTGATTGAGAAGAATTACAGAAAATTTGTGCATTTTCCACTTTATAAAACAGAGATTTTTAAGCATAAAATAAACAGTCACGAATGAAAATATAATTAATGTTTTCGGATTTTCTGCGATGAACGTAAGAGCTATAATGTATGTAATTGAGAGTAATACAGATATTGTGATACAATGAAATGCAATAAATATTACTTAAATGAATTATGTAACGGTAAGTTACTGGAACGTGAAGTTACACTCTAGTAGAAAACTAATTGTGTAACTCTTGATCAACAAGTTAATAATTCATACTTATCAATATGCAAAAGCAATGGAGGATCTATTTGCGACTTCAGACATTTTACATTGCACTGGTTAAGAAGAACTTGCATTGCAAGAAATGATAATAAAAAGTAAAAAGTCATAACAATAAATATGTATAAGTCTACTAGTCAAATTAAATAATAATGTAGAACATACGGGAAAAAATAGTAGCATTAGACAGAAAACCTACAAACGCGAATTTAAGCCTAATTAAATGATTGAATATAAATTAAATATTTAAATGCATAAGTGTGCACCTCAATTAAGAATACAATAAGCGTACTCAATAAAAAATTAAACATTACAGTCAATACAAAAGAGGTGGTTCCGTTTTTCGAGTAATTGTTGATTGAAACGTTAAAAATAACTGTCCTGTACGAGGCTCGAGAACAAAATTTCAGGAGAAGGGGTAAAAACAAATGACAATAGGGGGGAACTGAAAACAGATGAAATGATAATGTAGAAGCACAAAGGAAATTCGTGGATCGAAAGAAGAGAGAAAGATTGTCACTGAGGACCGAAGGGAAAT
This sequence comes from Halictus quadricinctus, assembly GCA_028454245.1. Lineage (NCBI taxonomy): Eukaryota > Metazoa > Arthropoda > Insecta > Hymenoptera > Halictidae > Halictus > Halictus quadricinctus. Next base: position 14,106,500 of record CM052127.1, read on the forward strand.
GACTTTATCCAATGGGAACAGTCCGAAATAAGCGCCATCTGACCCCGTACACTTGACCCGTAGAACTATCGTGGCCCCGCCGCATCAGTCCCATTCAAACCGTGGTGATGCATTTATCTGTCGATCATCGATCCCTCAATCGAAATCTTCGTGTGTTCTTCGGCTTCGTATAACGAACTCTCGGTCGACTTTACTTTCTAGCTTCTGTGTAAACGAACGTTGTTACTTGATCATCTAAAAATGTTGTAATTAGGAAAGTGAAAATAACGTTTAACGCGAAAGAAATGTCAACCAACGTTAAAATGGATTCGTATGAAATTGGAAATAAGGAAGACGTGCAACTAAACAAGAAACAATTGGGTGAGTTACGAAACATTACAATAATTATAGGGGTTGTTTCTTATCGCATTTTTTGCTTAGTATTCTCTAAGAAATATTTATCGATATTGCTTTCCACGCGCATTTTACAATAAGTTCTTTCGATTCTTTTCGACTCGAAATTCCCGTCTGATTTTTTTAAGTAGAAATGTGAATTCGAAGTTACAGTACGTTTGTCTAAACATACTGTAATGTTACACATGCTTTCAAATTTTTTTTTCATTGGAAAACGCTTGCTTTTTATTGAAATTTAAAATTCGTTTAGTAAGTTCTTTTTTTATAGTCGAGAGGCTGAGAAATAAATTAAACAGTTTTTATTTATATCAATGTTTATATTATAGTAGATAAATATTTATGTGTACGTTTACACGTTGTTAAAGCATATTTTATTTACCTTAATGCGATCGTAACACATTTTCCACCGTGTAAAAAGGGACTCTGGTACACGAGGATAAATAAATTTTTATTGCATCGCGTAACACGGTGGATCCAAAAAGTGTTTGAACACCAAAATGGATCCTTGAGAAATTTCTTGAATTCTTGATTATTTCTTGAGAATGAGAAATTCAGTGTTGAAACAGTTTTTGAATCCGCCGCGTGTACAGCAACAAATTTTCATCTGGAATTACAGTATGCGTGCCCAGTCGAAATTGCACGACGCCAGTACGATCCGTCGGCAAGCTGCTGAACAAGAAGGAGCACATGGACAGCTGCTTAAAATTGCTAAAATTTGTCGCCGATTCCGAGTTAACATTGACGCAGGTGAACGGCCAAAGAAAGCTAGGACCACCCTCGAAATGGACAGGGCCACCTCCCAGTCCGAAATGCGAGATTTTCGTCGGCAGCATCCCTCGGAATTATTACGAGCCCGAGATTGTTAAGATATTCAGTTCCGTCGGGCAGATCTACGAATTGCGTTTGATGATGGACTTCTCCGGCACGAACAGGGGATACTGCTTCATCATGTACACCACTGAGGAGGAAGCAATCCGGGCTGTGAAAGAACTCGATCAGTTGGAGATCTATCCCGGAAAGAGGATCGGCGTTGTGGCCAGCGTCAATAATCGTCGGCTTTATATTAACCAGCTACCGGAAACCATGAACACCGCAACTATTATCAAGGTGTGGCTGTCGAAATTTTTAGCAGTGTTCCATAAAGATACCGAATAACATTATTATTTAGAAAAATGAGAATCATTGGTACAGAATCATTATTATCCCAACACAGTTCACGTGTAAATAGCTCAATCTAAAACGATGCAGAAGCAATACTATTTATATTGTGCATATTTTTAACATTTTTTAAATTTGAATTAAACGGTGATAGTGAACACATTTAAAGTAAAATTACAATTACAATGTTCTACATATAATTTTGTACGAATACAGTATAGAAGCTAAAAATTTATTTTGCTCATTAATAATTTATATATGTTAAAAATAGTATATCGACATTGTTAAATTCATTTAATTTTTTACTGTTTTGAATTACACTTACACTATTTTCCGCACTCTAGTGATAAGAGATTTTGTCCAAGAAATTTTGTGTGTTTGTAGTGCTAAGGAATTTTGAAAAATTTATGGCACACAAAGTTTAACCTTTAATCATTTTATTTTACGTTTGATTCACTGAAACCATTTACGAGAGATAAATTGTATTTATTGCCGTTTTCTTATGTACAAAAATGTAAATTTGCAGAAACATTTACGGTCCACAAATTGTTGTATGGCTGACACAGTTTTTGTTTTTTAGCGTTTCTACGAAGTAACGGACGACGTCGAATGCGTTGCCGTTTATCGAAACTTTAACGGCTTCGTGAGCTATGTATTGATATCGTATAATACTCATCGAGGCGCTGCCATGGGAAGAAGAAGATTGATACCCGAATCTTTGACGCTTTTTCCAAATTGTGAAATAATCGTAGAATGGGCGAATCCTAACATGACGCCTTGGAACGTGGTGGGTATATATGTAAGACCGAAATACTTTTGTTTTCAAGTAATAGATATTTCAATCAGATTATCTTCAAGACGATTTTAACTCACACAATTGATCTTTAAATAACAATTTCTCTTTGTAAAAAATTTATCCTTGGTTTAAACAGTCGTATTTTCTAGTATACTATATATTTATAAAATATTAAATTTATAAACTTTTAGTTTCTCTCAAAATATTTATTAATAATTACTAGATCCTGAATTTTTATGCATTTATAGAAAATTTTTAAAATATGGGGAAACGAGCCTGTTAATAAATAACATTTTGCGTCAATGATAAACATTTTCGCCACTTTCAATTTTTATAGAGCTAATTATGAAGATGAAAAAGTGCATAAAAGTTTACAATCTACTAACCATAACATATAATTAAATAGATTAATATCCTCAGTTATAATAACTTTCAGTTTTAAGATTGAAAAGGATTAAAAAAAAATATTGCTATTTTATTATTATTGCTTTTTTATATTATGTTACTACTATTATTTTAATTTCATTTATTGATCATTAGGTCGCGGATTTTCACATCTATTTTATGTTAACTACTTGACGTACCTAAGGATTAAAAAGGATTGGCATAATTTTTTTAAAATGTTCAACATGTACATGCATAAAGTCCGCCGTCTATTGATAACAATTGATTGTTAACGCAGATAAACGCCGAACGATAAACGATGACTGTGACGAAGGGATGTTTGTGTTTGCAAGCAGGCGGTATGTTGCGATTTATGGTTTTCCTTTCGCATGTAAAGAACAATGACATCGGTCAGTTATGGTCCCACGTGAAAATGGAACGTGGGTACTTTCCCCGGTTGGCTTGTCTGCAAATAGCATCGCAATTTACAAGAATTGAGATCCACGTACGCGAATACTTAAACGCGGATGATTTTATCCAATTTGTAGATCGCATTATATTATTTATGTAAATGGAATCTAATGTATTATCTCGTACACGAGTTAGTTGTGCAACCAGGCACTCCGAAGCAAAAACATAAAAGTTGAAGAAAATCTTCAAAATTCGAAATATGTTAGGTGTAAAAATACTAAAACTGAACTATCAGAAATTCAAAACTGCGTTTGCAAGTCTCAATTTACCTTTTGAATAATTTGTTTTATAATTTTATATAAAAATGTTTTTCTAGAGTTCCACATTGTTCAAATAACATTTTAGTTTGATAATCTAGTTTCATAATTATTGAAATTACAAAGATGCTTCCATTAGAAATTATTAAATAAATTGTTTTGAGAAGAAAAAAAATTAACACTAAACCTACCACCAAATGACTGGTTTTCTATTTCACAATTATTGAAATTACAAAAACGTTTTTTTTGTGGGAAATTACTGAATTGACTTCTTTATTTAAGCATACATTATAATGCAAATCGTACAGTTTAAATAAATTTAATCTTCTCCCTTCTATAAGACGTTTCACTTTTATATGTTTTGTGCTTGGTAGGTTCAGTGTTAAAAATTGCGTGAAATCGAAATAAATTCAGTCTTGTCATTTTTCTGAAACAACGTATGTCATATTTTTGTTTGCTACGGTTAAGTATTTTCTCCTTGGGAACTAAAATTGCGCAAAAATCTAATTTTACTGAACCATAGTGCTGACGCAGTTTGAACAAGATGGTTCAAAGCTTCGCCGACAGATGGCATCTCGATTGTCGGCGTTCATTAAAGAGAATGCGCAGCGGCTGGTGTGTAGAGTTGATCAGCTGATCGCGTGCTTCCTCGTTCTCTCGTGTTACACGAAATCGATTTGAAAAATTCCCCGGTCATCCGATTCGATCGTGAACTAAACAAAATGAGTGCCACCATGGTAGAGAACGGTGTATATAGTGATTATCGCAGTCCTTTGGCGACTAGATACGTGTCGAAGGAAATGCGGTACAACTTCAGTGACCAACATAAGTTTAGCACGTGGCGGAAATTGTGGATCTACTTGGCGAAGGCAGAGATGGTTCGTAAACTGATTACTATAAGGGGCTTGAATGGATTAACATAACCGGCCTGCTCGCCTAGTTGCAACTCCGAGAAAGAGACAATTGAATGCTTCATACTGTCTTTCATTGAACACTCGAAGTGTGCTCCGTTTATTATAAAACTTTGCAGCAAGTCTTTCAACTGAATTTTGTTTACGTTACCTCCTTGTAAAATATTAGGGTAGGGGGACCCAATTGCTGCGGGGGTACCAATTACTGTGCCAGTATTAATTATACTTATTTTCAGAGCGTAACGAATATTAAAACAGAGATATTAAATTTTTTTCATTAAAATCAGTTAATATATGTTGCATATCTCTTTTTAAATATTTTTTATGCTTTAAAAATAATTAATATGGGCACAGTGATTGGATCCATTACCTTGGACAGAGTTCAAATTGTATTTTTTCGTTTTATAAATTTTATTTCAAGTCTATTATATTTTTATTATATGATTACTATAATTTGTTCTGCTCTAGTTTTTATAATGCACAAACAATTGTTTTTTATTCTTGAGTCTTTATTCCCAATGGTATTGAGTGAGTAAAAAAATTAACAATTTGATAATAGTATGTTTATACAGATAAACTTTTAACCGACATTCTCATTGTTTATTGTCCTTCATATAATTGCATTCTAGTTTGTGCAAAACGCTGGAAGAGAATAGTCTTGTATCAAAGAATTATGACACAATTTAATCGCCATTTAATTGCCACACTCTATTTGTTGTTAGGAAATTCTCGAAATCATGCTTTTCACGAGGTTATCAGAAGTTCATTGAGTTGCACGATAATATTATTTCGGTAGATCGTGTTTCGAAAATTGCTGTTGTGCCAATTTCGTAAGAAAGTTAAAATTTTTTAAATATATAACATGAAAAACAAATACGTATAGTATTTGACTGGAAAAGTTCGGATGAACCCTTACTAATTTATCCATTTGCCAATATTTAGTGCAAACATTACACGTAATTGTAATTGGTAGTTGCAATTACTTGATGCCAAAATGGCACGAAAAAGAAGTAATTAGATACCTACCTATTTATTTATACCTATTTATTATATACCTATTTATGTTTACACCTATGTATTTAACCCAAGAGGTTGTTGAGTGGAAATGCGGCCGGGTTGACTTTCGTTCAATTACTCGATTTTTGTTGGTATTTGTAATTCAATTACTGCAATTACAACGTAATTTCCAGGTAATCACAATTACTTAGCTTCAAGAAGTAATTGTAATTGAGAGCCTCAAATACAGTAATTGAAAGGAGTAATAGCAATTACTTAACACGATTACAGTAATTGTAATTGAGTCTAACAATTACTTCAGTGTAATTGTTCTTACAAACCATTAATTTCTATGTTTTAGACCATTTAACCGGTTTCTTATTGAAATTATAGTCGACTTTTGCTCATGTAATTGAAGATGTAATTAAATACTCATGCTATCAATTACTGCCCAACTATGCCGATAATATCCTTCAGGTTTGCAAACACGAAACATCCCTTTGTCACCTCTCGAATTTAAATGCATGATCGTATCGAAATAATCCTTCACGCATTATAGTTGGAAGAGAAGGGAGTCTGCGACAAGGCTGGCAACGTAGAGATAAAAACGGTGTCTCTGATGCCGATGAGACCGACAAAGTCGATGGTGCGATCGAAGCAGTCGAAAATTATGGACAAAAGATCGATACCGGTAAACGGCCGGGCGATAAGAGCAGCTTCGGGGAACGTGCAAAACAATCCTGATCGTCCATCGAATCTCAGCCCGCTCGAGCAGTGTCAATTAAACCATCGTGCTTGCCAGAGCAATCTCTTAATGGAACTTCGGAACGGGTGCAGGGTGAAACAAAATGGCGTCCAGGCTTGGGACGCGAACGGCAACTCGGGCAACACTTTGGGCCAGTCTTTGCTCTACGACAAACTCGAGAAGAATTACGTTCAGCACCAGCAGAGCATGATTCTTCCATCGATCAGCGCGTTTTTGAGAAAAAGAAAGGGTCCAAGGAGTTTCAAGGTGAACGAAGCTCAGAGATACTCGAACGAAGATTTCCCATCCGACGGAAGATTAATTAATAATCGCGCGCCGGACTGTCCGTGTCAGTGTCGATCGCGCGAGAAGAACTCAATTCCCGGAAATTTCGATTGGAACACCGTGCAAAATTTAATGTCGAAAGTTTCGAGAGTTTTGCTGATGCCGAACGGAAATGAGAGGCAAATTTTATTGGCGAATAACGCTGTCGGTACTCCCAACGATGCTGCTGGCCAGCCCCCCCTGGCTTATCCTAATCATTCGTTCGCGAATCACTTTCAGTACGGTAATTACTGTCCGAATTATCCTATTAACGCTCTCGGGCAAATCGACGCTGCTTACTTGCCCGAATTAATTCCGGCACAGTGCAACGCTTATGACGTCAGAGCGTCCATGTTGACGCCGAGTCACGAACATTTGTCGCAGCAGTTTCTGTCAGGTAACGTGAACTCGGTCGTTCTGGGTCAGAACAACGATTGGTGTTGCTCGAGTTCGATGGCCGATCAGTTCGCCGAGAATCAAAACTTTCCGGAGCTCTGCAACGGGATCTGTTATCAGACGAGTAGCTCGCAGAACGGGCAAGAAGCAACCTACTCTGATAAGGAGATCGGTCGAGGATCTATTCTGACCTCCACGTCCAATCTATACGATCCGTACGCTTGTAAGACTCCCGCGAAGTCGCCGTTCTTTGGAAATGATGACATCTTTTGCGGGAACAAGCAATCGATCGGGGAATATATTCAGGGCGAGGAGAAGTTTGCCATGAGACCGATTTTGAAGGTTAATAACCCTGACGTCGGGATCAATTATTGATATCTGTACGGTCTTCAAAAAATGGCGGGTTTCTAAAATAGTGCTGGCATCAGAGAGGAAATTAGAGTGCTCACGCTCGGGGTTTTAGTGTCCCCACTTTTCTGCATCATCTGTTTAGCCTGGAACAGAACCTGCTTCAACTTTTTAGCCTGGACCAGAACCTCCATCATCTTTTTAGCATGCATTAGAACCCGCATCATCTTTTAGGCTGGATCAGAGCCTACATAGAAGAACCTCTTTTAACATAGAAGTAGCATCCACTCTGGCATTATTTGGAATCCGCTGCTAATGATCCAGGTAAGATGATGCAGGTTCTGGTCCAGGCTAAAATTAGACTAGGGAGCAGCACTATACCGAGGACACTAAAATCCCGGGCGTGAGCACCCTCATTTCCTCGCTGCTGGCATAAGACAATTTTTACAGTAGAAATATAAATATGAACAAAATTGAACTGAATATTTCTTTCCCAAAATACACAGTGGGTCCAGGAAGTACGGACAATCCGATACTCGGTCCTATTTTTTAAAAATTGTCGATGTTTAATAATTTGTGTGATATGGAAGTAATGACAAAAATGTTCCCTGAGCATTTCATAAAATCAGCACTTTCGAATAATAATGTTCTTGAATAATTAGAAATACAATATTAACCCTTAGCACTCGAATGGCGACTGCGAGGCGCCACTAAAAATTGCTGTATCATTATTCAAAATATTTTTTACATTATTAAATTTGTTTGTATTTAATAAATTACTTCAGTATTGTACGAGTAAATTTCACCATTTTCATATGTACAACATAAAAAAAAATATATAGAAGGGAAATATTCTAGTTCGGAAGAAATGCTTCGTTTTTTAGTTAAAATGGTTTCGAGTGCAAAGGGTTAACATTTTGTCGCTGTCTTTTTCTAAAAACTTTTTTCGATTTGCTTGGTATCGAATGAATACGTTAAAAAAATAATACATTATACTTGGTATTCTGTGCGAAAACACTTTGGAAATTTTTGTTGTTACTGTTGGTATAATCAGATTTATTAGTATTTTTTGTTACACAATGTTCTAGGAGAATCAATTTTTAATTCAAATTTTATCGTAGGGCCATATTGTAAAAGTTGTATTATGCTAATATTTTTGCACAGCACTGTATCGAGGCATTGAACAGTATATTTATAACAGTTGTGATTTTCTTCTGGATTCAATAGTTTAAAAATTTAATGGTTTAGTCGCCTATTTGAATTATTTGAATAATTTTTATTGTAGATATTGGGTCGTAACGTAAATATCCGTTCGGTTATCTTGAATATCTTGTTTTCATTTACTAACAAAGTAAACAATTACAGTGAATCAATTATAAAATCGTTTACTATAATCGTTTACTATTTAATCGCAGTTCAAATCATTTAAATTAAAACATATTTATATTTGAAGTCGAACGAATTTATCGTACAAGTTACAGTCCGTTTGTTCAGCTAAATATTTTTAGCCAGGGGTAGTGAAATAAAAAATGAAATCCTGTGACATCACTATTAAAAAGACGATAACTTTTTTAGTACTGTACCATATGACGTGGATTGTTTTTGAGACAAGCTAGAGTAATTAGTGTAGTACATGACGCGGAATTTTGTAAACAAATTTCAATTGGTCGGAATTGCAGAGAAAAATTAAAACTTGTCTTTTTGCAACTATTCGATGTGGACCTATATTGGAAATTTGAAAAATATCTCTACGAATTTCGACCGATTGCAATTTTTTCGAAATTTTCAAAACTTCTAAAAAAAATGTATGTTATATGGTCGAATCTTAAGACAGTTATCGTGTTTTTGCAGTGTTCAAATATTACTGTGACAGACTGTATCTGAACAGCTTCGTTGGGTGCCATTATGCAAGAGTGTCAGAGGAGAAAAAAGTATAGTGCTTGTTCCCGCGATAAGCTAAATTGATGCAAATGTTCCATGGAAATATCTCGACTTCGGTGACGAGGCTCTATCTTTGTAAACAAATCAATAGGAGAACGAGAACAGATTTCTGATCGAGAAATAAGAGATATGAAACGAATATTGTATGTATGGTATTGAACAATTGTAAAAGATTTTGCTAATCAGTATTTGAAACGAGGCAGCAACTAGTGGTAGGCATTTTTGCAATCGGCGTAGACATAAATTAATTTGTAAGGATTTATATTAAGCATATAGGATATTTTTCACATGGTTTACAGAAACCGGTGTTCTTGATTAAGAGCATAATTACAAGTATGTGAAGGTGGTTTGTTTTACACCAAAGATTATTAAATAAGCAATCGTTATTTCGTATTATTATTATTATAATCTTCGGCATCTATTTGTATACCGAATAATTGACGTTTGTATAACTTTATAACATCTTTTTTAATCTAGCGGATCGTTAGCAGCTTCTGGACTTTAATCCGTTTATAATACAATCGAGAACTTGTAAGCTATTTTTTTTTTTAATAAGCTGCTTACTAACGCATTTTGTTTTGTCTTTGATCAAATGATTCGTGCTGTCGTGACACAGCGAAGAAAACTTATGTTAAGAATTTATTGTGAACAGTGACGTAGATTAATATTGCTTTACAGTATTTTACAACAATTCATCAATTTTTAATATCGTCAAAATATTACCTTATCTCTATATGGACTATCTTTTTTATTTCGAGGAACATACGAGAGCCTGATACTTTGGAATAAATATTAGTTATACTTATTCAAGCAATGTATAATGTGTTAATTTTTCTTTAAATAAATACGGTCTAACGTAATCAACGAAACAGCATTGTTAATTAACCGTCTCCCATTTTAAATCGAATAATTACAACGTAGTATAAAAATCTGAAAAAACTCTGGTCATCCATAAGACGAGAATATTTTTATAATAAAATAGAATTATATTTCTTACAATATACATGCTCATTAATCTCAACTGAATATGTACATGACAATGTTTCCAATAAATGACATTAACTCTTAATTATTTTTACACAATCTAGTCAAATACCAATAATTCGATTTATTCTAAGTTTTTCCCCTTTTGTGGAGCATCTATTTTTTGCCGAAGCAATGTGCACGTCCCTGCATTTGAATGCATGTCGGACAATTTTCATTCTTGCGGAAATACTGGAAAAAAATTAACATTATAATATTACTTAAAAAACCGTGATCACTGGAGCAAAATAGAAAACTGATTTACTTCGCTCCGACTGGTCTTCTGACGTAACAGAGTTCCACAGCGCGCGCATTTCAAAAACTTTTGTTCACTTGGGTCGTGTTTATACAATACCTACAAAAAATTAACCGGATTATGAATTAATAAACTGTGAATACCTATGTGAATATTCGCAGTCACTATTTCAATGAAAACTAGCTGCTTGATTCATGGTAGAACTTTCAGCTAATTATGCACTTGTAAATATCGTCAATTATGAAAGATATTGTAAAAAGTGATTTTTTTCCCTATGAGAAGTATTTGTCGTACTTTAATTGCATTTTTCGAAGCACAATAATCACAGTATAGCCTGCCTCGCTTGTCCCTGTAAACGCTGTAGTAGTAGAAAGACGATGACACTGCAAAATACTGTTGAAATATTAAATATTAGTTACTATGATATAGTAACCGTCTTTTAGTTATTACCCTAACTATATTGACTTAACCTAACTAAATTAACACGTTCAATGTCACGTGAATTTTGTGCTTTGCGCACAAGTTTCACTTGTATCGTTTGTAGAGACGATCAACATTAATAAAAATAAATAAAGAAATAAAAAAAAAAATAAAAATTATAGTGCTCACCTGTATCTTTTTACAAGCTGGACAAATGGGCATTTCTCCCACAACACCTTTCTTGTCTGCTAGAAATCTCTGCAACAGAATTTTTAAAATTTCGTTTAAATAATTTCTGTCATTGTTGGAAGTTTTGAGGTGGTTTAGAACTTTTGTATATTTAATTACCTCGACTTCTAATTTACACATAGCAGGTGTATTGGGTTCATTAAAACACTCAGGGGCCCAGGTTTGAATATCTGTCTCAGCGTGCCTAAATGTTCATATCTTGGTTGAATCATGCATTATAAGAGGAATAACTAGAATTGATCAATTAACTAAAGATGTCTTTTTGTTCTTACACTGGATCGCATGGTTCAACTTTGTTCGTTTTCTTAAGGAAGGTGAACTTTTTGGGTTTGCCAGTCGAGGGGTCGATGTCAGTTCTATAAATAACAATAAATTATTTTGCATTATATGTAACTCGACTTAAAATATTTACTGTATTTCACCAGTCACCAGTGTCAGCGCATAGCTCAAGAAATGTCTATTACTTCAGTCCCTCAATTACGAAGATGAATAATATTACACTCGTGCGAAACTAAAGCTAATTTCGTGCTGCTCATTATGTTCACGGGTTTACATAACGAAAGAAACGAGTTCGAGCCTGAAGACTGATACACTAATAGATTCACAAAGCAATTTCCGGTTAATTATCAGTCGTGCATTGGGGCCGAATGAGATAGAGGCGAGTTGGGTTGATGCACTGTAAAAAATTCACTGGGAAAAAAACACGTTACAATATTCCTTAATGAACGTTTTCAGCAAGTAGATTGAAGATCAACCAAAAATTCCATAATATTCTCCTCCGTCTTTAAACTATATTAAAAACACTATAAAAAAAATTAAACAACCTTAAAATCCACTTTTCGGTGATTTTTACTTCAAAACATAAGGAGACAAAACTGTTTCTCGAAAATCTACGTGAGATACAGTGAATTTCCGCTGTAAGTCCTCACAAGCATCGCATTTTCCGGTCCCTGGAACTACCCACACCACCGCGGGGTATACAGTGAATTCTCGATATATGTCAACAACACGGGTCTTGTAAGCGTCATGTACCGTGAAAAAATGTGACAAGTTTAGTCACAGACTTAAGACCCGTCGGATCAAGATCAGGACGGATCTTAAGTCAGTGGCTGAAGGCTGTGAACGGAAATTATACAGCAGTTACCGACCTGCTGACTCTGAAAAGGTCACGTGACCAGAGACGAAATGAGAGTGCTAACGCTCGTGGTTTAGTGTTCGCGCTTTTCTGCATCATCTTTTTAGCCTGGAACAGAACCTGTCTCAACTTTTTAGTCTGGACCAGAACCTGCACCATCTTTTAGGCTGGATCAGAGCTTACACAGAAGAGCCTCTTTTAACATGGAAGCAGCATCCACTCTGGCATTATTTGGAATCCGCTGCTAATGATCCAGATAAGATGATGCAGGTTCTGGTCCAGGCTAAAAAGATGATGCAGGTTCTGGTCCAGGCTAAAAATTAGACCGAGAACACTAAAATCCCGGGCGTGAGCACTCTCATTTCCTCTCTGACGTGACTACCCTTGGCCCTGAACCGATCTGGCAAATGATTGGCACAAATATCAATCTCTTACGCTTGCGTTTCAGCACTCGGTTTCGGCGTCGACGGTGTTTCCACCGAAATTTCCTTTTTCGAGGCTCCCGACGCTCTCGGCGACGATGTGTCCACCGTCGGTTCATCAGTGTTAAATTTGTCATCGGCACCAATATCCTCATCCGCGCTAACCTCGCTTATAGTGATGTCACTTGTGAGACTCCTGTCCCCCGTCTCCTTTATCGACAGTTTCAAACCACGGATCGTCGGTCTCTGATCGATTGATTCATCCGCACTATTTAGCCCTTCAATTTTCTTCAACGATGGTTGAAACAGATCAATCTTCCTTTCAACTTCGTCGACCGCCTCTTGCTTCACCTCCTCAGCCTCTGGTACAGGCTCTTGCGCAACGTCTTTCTCCGGTATCTCTTCGTCTATAACGATGCCTTTTTCCTCCTTCTCAGCCGCAATCGTGGTATCTTCACTCGCAGAGTCGGTTTTACGTTCTTCCAGCTCTTTCAACAGGCTCATCGCTTCTCCCAGCTTCCTGGGCGGCGAAATCTCACCTTCGGACGCTGTCGTCGTGACAATGGATTCCGATGGGTCCACGGGAAGAGCGTCTAGCTTCGCCGCATCTATACTCTAATCCACGTTCGATTTTACTAATTTTGACGGTGACGTGGCTATCGCTTTTTCACCCGGATATTTCTCTACGGATATTCTTACTTTTAACGCGTCACTCACGCGTTTGTGCACTTCCGGTTTCAGTATCGACGATCTCCGCGTCTTTTCTTTCAACGACGATCTCGTTCTTTGCCTCTTCTGTTCCACGTCGTCGCACGTTCGCCTGCTGCAACTGATTTTTTTTACCAAGATTAAGATCTTACTGACGGAATTTTCAACGCGACGCGATCAAAATTGAAATACGAATTGAACTCGAAGGTAAAACAGAATTTATTTTAACTATTTCGGATCTAATTCCCAATATAAATTATAAAATTGTGGAAATGTAAATGTTTTGAACACGTTTTTCTTTTTACTTGTTGTGTTAAATAAACTAGAACCTAAGTTCCCGCATAAGAACAAATATTTTACGATTTTTAGGACCTTTTGGCCATGTATTTCACATGATCGAATCGCTTCGATTGTGAGTATACAAGTGAATAATGTGTAAGAAATAACAATGGGGTCGTTTGGAAAATATTTTATTGTTCAAGAGCGGGTCTTTTCAAAGTTAGAGTTTGAGAATTTTCCAAAAAAATCTCTTACATGCTTTTCGAGTCCTCGTCCACAGTTTGAATGGATATGTCAGTTGTTCTGCTCGGTGTTACGCAATACGAGGCGTGCGTGAGTTTAGCGATAGTACTCGATACTCCTGTCATTTGCTTCTCCTCTTGTTCACCTTCAAAATGGCGAACACCGCAATCTGAGATCTCAGAAGACCATACATTTAGAGTAAATCGAGAAAAGTGCGAATTTTCACTCCCTTTCCTTAGTTCCTTGAGATTAAAAATAATAAAATATATGTTATGTTACTGTATATTATCGAAAAGACAAATCCTCCATCCTCCTTCCGTGTAGCTACTTGAAATTCCGAATAATAAATCGTGCTATGACATTCGTACGCTATTTAAAAAAAAATTATTATTTTGAACTTTCCGAAATTATATAGTCGACAAAATGTCATTTGTTATAATTTAGATCTTTCCAAGTACACAGTCAATGAAATAATCGTTTTAGACCTTTTCAATGGTATATTTGTCACATTCGTTTATAATGATAAAGTCTCGGCGATCACCGAGACTACGGAAAAGTTAAATGTATCACACCGATCGTGGTGATCGGCGATACCTAAATTAGTATCGAAGGAAAGTTATTTCTGTTTCATGTTAACGCCTGTACTCGCAACCTGATCGATTCGAGCTTTCTCACTCGTCAACATTCCGGATTTCTGTTCCTGTTGATTCCGTTGCCCTTCACTCGCCGATGCCGACTTTTCTTGATCCGGTCGCAGAGTCTGTTGCTGTTGACTTTGCTGTGGCATTTGTACTATACCTGTTGTTACGCATCTGCAACTATTTTTTTTTTTACATCAAATGACAATTTCATGGTACAATTCAAAATCAAATTGATTTTGTTACGATTTACGAAATTGTGGATGTCATGATTAAAAATCAAAACAATATACGAACCACATACAGAATCATATAGTATAATAGTATAATAGTTTCTAAAAAATATAATAATGTTTAGTAAAGAGAGAAATTCACTTTACTTTATACGAATAATATAAAGATTATAAAGATTTTTTTAAATAAAATTGACGAATTCCATACAAATGCATCTTTAAAATCTCAATAATAGTAAATAAATAAATTTGAAACCTGTTATTTAGACGTAGTTGTAACGTTAAGAAACAAGTTTTACATAAATACTGACCATTTATAAATAGAGGTTTCAAACAAGGCTGCACAGAAAATTCACAGAGAGAAAGTTCGCAATAATGAATTTGTTTTTAGAAAATTATGTAATGATAGTTGTGAACAGTACGAACCCAGGACAACACGGCATTCCTCGTATAAGCTGTACAAGCGCAGGACAAGGTGCACACGGTGCGCACGGTGCGCACGGGGCTTGCTGTTGCATTCCTGGTTGCGCATCCATAGAACCCGTAAACATTCCCATCCGTCGATGGCACAATTCACATTTGCTCACTGTTTGAGTCGGCATTTCCACCACGTGACGCTGAGTCTAAAGTTTTACTAAAGTTTATCAAATCTGTCCAGTCTAACACGTTAACAATTGGTGTTCTCTACAGCTACTGTGCGTGCCGCACGAGAAGTCCCGTGAAAGGAATGCGGGGCTGATTGGTCAAGGTGAAAGGGGCACGCCTCTAGTTGCTCTATTGGCTAAAGCGGACACACATACTATACAGCGTGTGACGTCAAAGCCTGAGCATTGGACTACTGGAGCGTCAGCGGTGGGGATGTAGGCGGAGCGAGCGCCCCCTTTGCCCTTGTGCCCCCTCTGCCCTTGTGCCCCTTTGCCCTTGTGCCGTCCCGCGAGACTTCCTGTGAGGCACGGACAGTACATGAGTTACCTTGCGTAGCAGTTTTAATCATGTGACTAAATTTCGATTTCTCAGACCCATAGTCGCCAGATCAAGACTTGTTCCCCCACTCAAATTTCCCCTTCTATCACCCTGTTCCCCCGTGACAGTTGTAAGATGTGAAAAATTTTGAATTTAGGGTTTGGAATTCATTTAAATTGCAGTTTCTTACAATTTTACAAGCACAGATGAAAAACTTAAAATCGCGATCTTTACATTTTTCATCGCAAAAGAAAGCTCAAAACCAAGTGTACTTTTTTATAGTCTTCATATACGTAGGACGAAGGTAGAAGTAAAGAGTGGGAGTAAAATAGTTGAGGAGGTATAGGGTTAAGAATGAAATTGTGGATTTGTCCTTGGACTATAAGTTAATTGGTGGTACTCGCTTGGCTTTGGATATGAGTCATCACAGGGGAGTCCGTTTGGCATTTGGCAAATTCAACGGTGGAAGAAGAGCGCGCGCTCGACGGACGATCGACGTACTGTCGTCGTCGAGGCTGTCCTATCTTTCGGTAACAATGCTCGGGCATGTCATCCTCGGTTGCAGGCACCATTCTGACGTCGCTGACGCTGGTCATCAAGTCGAATTTGGTCGCCTAGATTGCAGAGAGTCACCGTCAAAGAGACGTTGACACTCCACGAGCATAAATTTCTTCGCGCTAGAGTACTCCATGTACAGGGCGATTCATCTAACACTTAACCTTTTGCACTCCTATACTTAATGTGACTGGTCATCAATTTTACTCACTGGGACTCACCTAATAGCATTTATGGTTGGCCAACAGTTGGGAATTAGTTGGGACATAGTTAGTCTTTTTTCATAGAAAAAGTTAGAACAATTTGTTAACGAATATCCAATGTTGGGCCTACAATTATTATAGTTGGTTAATTAACAAGAACTTTATATTGGTCCAACCAAAATTTGCAGCCTGGCTCGGGTTTTTTGCACGAATTGTTACCGTGGAAATACAGTGAATTCTCGATATATGTCAACGACACGGGTCTTGCCAGCGACATATATCGTCCAGGAGACTTACCCGAGCCGTGTTATGTTTACACTACTCGGCGTCCGAGACCTCTCGAGTTTCGTCTTCCTTCACGGAGTATACCCCGCGGTAGTGGAAATAATTCCGCGACGTTTATCATCCAGGCCTCGGCGACATATATAGAGAAATCACTGCACATTGTTTATGACATACTTCAAAAACAAAAACTGTTGGCCAACCAATATTAATGAAAAAATCACTTAGTGTACTTTCATTTGGTGGAATAACGACTTAAATGTATATAAATATTTCAGTCTCATCAATTTATATTAATATTAAAAAATAAAAATGATAAATTTCATGAAAATATGCTTTGTCCCTTAGGCATACATATGTGGATCGAAGAGGCAAATTTTCTTGAATAAATGAAAATCCAAGTTATTTTGCAAGCTTGCTTTATAATTATTATTTTTTGTATTATCTCCTTTTTCATGAAAGATCTAATGAACCTCTGTAGTTTGAATTATGGTGTTAATAGGAAATTGTTACTACCTTTTACCTTACAATTTCGTGTTACATAGTTCTCTGTATTAAATAATGATTGGACTCACTTCGCACTGAGGATCACAATAGTTAGGATCGGTAAAATGCATATCAGCCGGGCCGGGGTACATGCAGTGCTTGCAAAGGCACTTTTGCTTCCAATACCTGCCGAAAATTCACAGTTGCAAATATTTGCAAGCGGCTTCTAACACATGCGTTACTCACAATAGCATGATTATAATATCGATTAAAAATAATATGAACGCCAGCAGAGAAAGACACAGGACTACTAGAATGTACCACAGTTTGATCGTGCCGACCAGTAGTGTTAAAAGAATTCCGGCGATTCCAAAAAGTATTGCGCCCAGGAAGGAAAGAATAAATATCTGTTAGGGAAATGGCATAGAACAAGTTTAATACTGAATAATTCGTTAATTGTCACTTGAAACCGTTTCAGAAATTTCAATGTATTATTACCGGGATTGCATACAATTCTCCTCCGCCGAAAAAGCTGATCAATTCCACCGCGAGAACGAAAACGTAGACACCGGAAAGGACAACAAGTAACAAACAGGTCACAGCCGACACATCCGTGTTACCGATCGCAATCGCATAAATTACGAACACGAAAATCAGTAATACCACTAGCTAATTGTAAATAAGCGATCGTTAGATTACGGTGTCCTTCAGTGAAAACCTAGTCGAGGGTCAGACAAATATCAATCGAACTCAGCGTCGGATCAAGACAATTTAGAGGCCCTAAACATTTAAGGGCACAGCGTAGGGCAGGGATGGACATTTTTGTCGGAGATAAGACTATCCCCACCATAGCATCCACTGTCCCCCACCAGTAAGCAGGGGGGAGGGGTTACAGAAGATGCGTAACACCAGCGTAAAGAGTGGTTGTTGGTGGGAGAAGCGTTTGAGGGGCCCCTACCGTGCCCATCACTGGTGCAAGGTGTACTGTGCGTGCCGCACAAGGAGTCTCGTGAAGGGAATGCGGACCTGATTGGTCAGAGTGAAAGGGGCACGCCCCTAGTGGCTCTACTGGCGGTAACACATACTATACAGCGTGTGACGTCAATGGCTAGCATTGGCCTACTGGAGCGTCAGTGGTGGGGATATATGCGGAGCGAGCGAGTGACCCCTTTGACCTTGTGCCCTCCTGCGAGACTTCTTGTGAGGCACGGACACTACCTGTACGATTGGGCATTTTTGACAATTTGACTGAAAACTGTTTGCAACAAAAGTTAGAGTTTGGTCCACTCAATACTGATTTTCATTTTTCTACTGGCACATACGTGCACATGAACAGTTAGCAATATTATTATTATGTAAAAGATGTAAAATTTAGAAAATTTCTACCGTGCCCCAATTCTCCTGGTGCCCCAAGCACGTGCTTACTTTGCTTACTGGTCAATCCAGCATAGAAAAATAATTTAAATGTATTTTTACACAATTCCGCTCAAATGTAGAATTAGAGAAAACGTCCTGTTTATATTTGACTGACCGTCGTAACCAGAGATCGAATTTTTTTAGGATAACAGATATGGAAAACGAAAGTAGAGAAAAATAAGAATTTTATTGTAACAGGGACAGATATTTTATTCTCTAGTATTAACGAAGTTCTCAATTATTGCCACAAATACTCGATACTATTCGATGAACAGTATCACAACAATACTATTATTATTATAATTTATTTGTAACATTTACGTATATAGATAGTTCAATAATTTTCCGAGTTTATTTTATAAATAATTAAAATATTAATTTAAATAATAAATAATTTTTAACAAACGTTCTCAAATAACTTGTTTCCATGAAATTTTTGTTTTGCATATTGTAGAATATCTGTGTCACGAGAATAGTAGAGTACTTTTTGAAAAAGTTTTTTCTATAAAAATAAGTTACAGACGTTTTGTTAAACGAGACATATAGATTCGAAAAGAAATTTTTTAGAAACGAAAGACATAACTGTTTATTTCGATCTCTGCTCGTAACACTGTTCAGAAAATACAGTGAAACGTTAATTACTATTACTGATACTTACAAACTGGAATATCCTAAGCGGCCTGATGATTAGTTTCGCGGTACCGTTGGTTCCGCGCTTGCCAAACACTGTCGACTTAAACGGATTTAATCTTTGCAGAAAGGAACGCTTACCTGCAGGTTAGGAAATGTACAATTGTTTATCTTTGCTGAGCAGCGAGCAAGAAAGAAGAAGATACGATATTTAATTGGGCTACTTAGATCGGTCAACCTTGTCTTTTCATAATTCCCTCGTTTCGCTGGAAGTTCGTTTTTTCTTCGTTTTATAGTATCGATCGAACCTCCGAGTAATCATTAAGACCTCCGATGTCATTCAACTTTTTGTTACATGCGTTCTGAACGTTGGAAAGTTGAATTCGCGCCTCGATAAATTTCCGACTTCGCGATGAACAATTGCGGGAGTGGGAGAAGCCGGCGTAAACATATGCAATAATTGGACACCGAACTTATCAACTCCATTTTTCGAAAATTTCTCAATTCTATAGTCCGAGCGTGCGAAGTATTCAGCCTTTTACAAACAATATAATTTTCTTCATCAATTTTTATTGTAAAAAACAATTGTGATAGGGGGGACAGGAAGGAAAAATAGTTCAAAATCTATTAGGGCTATGATAATAAATTTTGGGTAATTTTTCTGAGTGTGTTACATAAATTACATGGAAGCGCAACATTTCTCCATAGTAATGGTAGCTTTTAATTTGCAATCTAAATTTCCGTGTACATTTTACTTGTTAAAAAAATTAATTTCGTAACACTTTTCTCCACTTTTCGTCAATTATTACTCCATTGTTTCGTTAAACATTTTTATTAATACAGAAATCACATAGTTATTGCATATACAATGTACGAAAGATAGCGTCTCCGTGTTTTCATTCGATTTTTTAATATTTAAATATAAGTAATACATTTGTTAAAATACGAATTATAAAGTTTACTCGAACACGCATGATAAACGATTTACGCATCTAATTACATATTTTATTTGGTACAGTTCCACATGTTTATCGTGTACACGAGTGATCTCTGAGATACACGATTGTTAGTTTAACATTAAGTTGGACGGAATTGTTTTGATAAAGACTCGGCAAGATTCGTTAGATCTACGAGCGCGTATGCGATAACTAGTTGCAATCTTTTCGGTTCGCTTATGTTATCCGTGAATATTAAAAAATATATTATTTTTACCTAAGAATATTCATGGCAATTCTGAGATTGAATTTCGTCATACGTATAAAACGTATGACTTAACAACGCTACTGCTAATACTTTACGAAATAGACTGTAATTCTGTACGCAAATGCACATTTTCGAAAATTATCTTATAAAAATCTGAATAATTCGTAAATTTCCATTTCTGCTCATTAATTTTTCTTAATAAACACGTTTCTTTTTTCATATTTCTATAATTTTCAAATGTCACAATTGTACGAAGAGTTACAGTCCATTGATAAGAAATCTACTCTATCTAATACGAGATTCATTGCATAACTATACAGACTTTGGATCGTAGCTTAGTATGAATTGATACTTCTCGGTGGTCCTTAAAACGTAAAGTATGCACAAATTCGATAAATCTTTGGATACTCGTTTTAATAACTTTCTTACACTAATCGCTAACGCTAATGAAGATACATTGAATACAAAAGTGAAAACAGATTTATAACTGTAGAAACTTACACGTTTAAAATTATACTGACTTCAGACACGAACCAATAATTCAACATAACGTAATACTGTACTACAGATTTAAAAATACACGACTTAATTTGTACATGTTTTTAAAAATAGTAACAGCTACTTTCTAGTTACGATTTCTAAAAAAGTTACTCCTATGAAAACCTTAGAATTAACCCGCGAATATTTGGCTCAAAAGTTTACTTGTCGATTGTATAATTCGAAACATGGACGGCATTAGGTTCCAGAAGTACAGTGAATTCTCGATATATGTCAACAACACGCCAGCGTCGTGTATCGTCCAAGAGACATACTCGAGCCGCGTTATGTTTACACTCCTTGGCGACCGTGCCTCTTGGCAGTGGGGATAATTCCGCGACGTTTATCATCCAGGCCTTGGCGACATATATAGAGAAATCACTGTATTTCGTGTTTCATCATAGTTCCCGGTTGCACAAATTAGAACACATTCGGCAGCCATTCTTCCATTCCCGTGAAATCATCAAATTTCGTCTATTCGAAAAGCATATAATAAGAACAACTATGTACATGCTCGCGCATGTGGTTGCGCTGTACTAACATATTATTGACTAAGCGTCACTCGTGAAATTGAAATTCGAGACGTTAAAATATTCTTTACCCTAATTATACGTATTTCTCTTGAACAACGTGTAACATCGTGTAATTACTTTACCGTCAATTTGTTCATAGCTTCTTGACAGCTGTCGGTTTCGTGTATCGTTCCCTTAACAAAGACATCGCGAAATAATGATTCCGAATGATACGTCTCCGTTTTCACTGCGTGCTCTTCGTCGCGGACCTCACTATCACAACCACCTCGAGGACGAAAACCAACGCGTCGACGAAAGTGAACACCGCTCCCGATATGAACATGTCCATGTACTGTTTGCTGGGGTAGAACTCGTTGTTGTTGTAGTAGGGGCCCTGGATCTTCCTCCAATTGTAGACGATCACGCTTCCGGCGACAACGTGCAGGAGCGCGCCCAACGAAGAGAACAGTACCAACTGGAACAAAACGACACCAATACTCGAAAACACGGACGACTCGACGCCATAACGCCCCTCGCAAAAACTATTCGATCAAACAAACCAAGCATCTACAGTCACGAACAAAAAGATACGAGACCATGCGTTTCTTCGTGTCTCCATCGGAAGAAAAATTAGTAATTCAATTATTAGGTGTACCCATAAGTAATCAATTATTTTGTAGTAAATTCAAGTTTTTATTTCTTAATTTATTATATAATCTCCATCATTATTAGTTTGCCATCTTTTCAATTCCCCTCTTATAGAAATCCAGGGTTCGTCAAGCAAAATATGACTCGAGGTGCCTCCTTGCATTTCACGGACGCCGCCATTTTATTACAGGCTTGTAAAAAAAATTATACTTTTTAGAATATTTTGAACACAAGCTGCTTTACCGAAAACTGTAAAAGAATACGCGTTTCCTCTTCAACGATCGGTACAGAACTAAAGACAAAACAAATTCTTTGCAAATAATTGATTATCTATGGGTACTCCTAATATATTAGACACGTGCGAGTGACACGTATAGGTATAACAATTTCTTCTACCCTACTTAAAAATTAATTTTTTGAGTACCACGTTGTTCATATAGGTACGATTTATATAATCTGTTTTGCTAAACTTGAAAATTAATTTTTATAATAAATGGTATTAATGTATTAAAGCTCTACCTTGTGTTGGCGTAACTTTTCTCTGGTAATTGTATTCGGAGAATTTATACATTATTAAATTAATTCGTGGTTTATTGAACAATTATGTTCACAATGTTGATCGAATATTTTCTGTCGGAGATTATCGATAAATATATATGTGTAGTATATACATGTATATATAGGGTCGAGTCACGCGATTGGAAGGCTTATTTCGGATTCGGCTGAAACTATTATAGAAAACAATTTAATTTCTTATGGATATTTTTTAAACAGAAATGAAACGAGAATTTCGTATATTTAAAATTTTTATCAACTTTTCCCTTCGAAGATAATTTTTATTAGGAAAGTTTATTAGGTTGTCCTTGAGGTAACCTCATGGTTAATGATCGAATTTTTGTTGAATAATTACTTGAGGTCGTAAAAAGTTAGCCACTTGTATTGATTTTTAAGTTATGTAAATAGTTATGTAAAAATACGATAATGTAAACCAAAGTCCAAGTGCCTAGCTGTAAGGCTGAACAAAGCAACAAAGTAAATTATTTACTTTTAGAGGTGCGTTAAAAATGTTTCTTCATTTCAACAGTTTATAAACTATTTTTTAATCTTTCATAATCAAATTATTAATACTGTCATTGGTTACGTTACATTATGAGATGAAGCGATTTTGTTCGTTATTTTTTGTTTTCCAAAAAAATAAAATAAAATCATATCTTTTAGGAATCGTTATTAAATACTGAATTGAAATATTACAATTTGTTGAAATACTTTACAGTAATGACTTAAATTTTGATGCGTCTATAAATAAACGCAATTAAAAAAACTAAATGTACACGAGAACATGTTTTGTTCAAGGTAAACACACGGATAGAAATGAACTTAATATTTTTCTTAACATTGTCTCATGCAAAGGGTGCTAATCGATCGGTGTGAGAAAAATACGTAGTTGTATTACGAAACGAAAGTTCGATTGCATTTTCTAGAAGCGTTACATTCGCGAAGAAAATAAACTAGTTGAAAATAGAACTTTCCATACTAGTCTACTTTTTCCTATATCTAATCAACCTCGAGGGTATAACCCGTCCCAATGGCGTAGCACAACCTGCATATTAGTTCTCGAAAGAACATTGAACTAACAAACGTAAATGCTGCCGAGTATAGAATAATCTCTTTGCTTAATTTATCATTAATGGGAACGTGTACCATCTTCTTCCCACATTTAATTGCCATATCCTCGAAGATTATCTTTTTACCATTACGAAAAGCTATTCTCCTCGAGCGTTACAACATGTAAACAAAGCATTAGGTATATCCAAACATTTTAACAGAAATTATGAAAAATTATTTGAGTCGTTCTTCCTGCGAATAATTATTGAATTAGAGTTGTGACGTTTTGAACTAATAAAAATAGTTTAAAAAATTGTGTCAATTTTCGTATGAATGAACGACATATGAATGACAAGAATGAATCCATTAAATATAAAACTATGACGACATTACAGGTCTTCAAGAGTACTTATTTTCGATTTATTAAAATTGTTGCAAGAAGAAATACATTAGAATTTTATTTCGCATAATGATCCGCAGTCTAGTCACCAAAATTTATTCCGAAGTCCTTTTTTTTTTAGATAGACTAAAGGAGGCCACGGTGCTGTCCGCGTTCGCATCGAAGATTCTAATTATGTAGCGTGCTATCACTGCGGTACGACGCTAACCGTCGCCATTTTTCGAATAAGGAGTCCTCGCGTATTACTAGTTTCGATCGTTAAACAAGCATAAACGTCGCAAAAGTAGGTGGTTGATAAGACGAGGCATGGGAACCCGAAGGTTGATAAGTTATAAATTTCCGTCAAAGTAGAACACAGAACACAAGTGTACACTCGCATGAGCAATAGTACGTATTGTTTGGAAATGGTTTCTATTAATCAAACGTACAATCCTCTGATAATCATGACAAATTTCAAACGTGCTGTTTTGCGGTTTGCAGTTTTGAACATTTTAAAATGAATTTATAATTACTTAGCAATGTATTTAATTCGGACGACGATAAATTTCAATTAAATGGACGTCTTAATGCCACTCATTACGACTTTTCCATGATTAGAGCTATTAACACTAGGTTTACGGAGCACTAAAAGTGACTATTCTGCATTACTTTATAAAAATAACGAGAACGTGCTACCCACATTTTTAGCAATATTTTAAAAATAATATGTACCCAAAGAACTAAATTTGCTAAATAATTTCTCACGTATGGATCTTTAGAATCTTAATAATTTTAAATTAAAAATATTAGAACCCGCCATTTCGACGGGTCCCGTAAACCTAGTGTTGATTAGTTTCGCCACTCGAAGTAGCATTCAATGTGTGCTCGATGTGTGCGTGCGCAGGCAACAGTTTACAAAATTACATTTTTTCCAGGCTATGCTATTAACTGGATCGATACAGTTACAGCATTGGTTCGCAATGCTGGGTGTCGTTTATGTTCCGAGAAAAACAAGCGAACCTTCATTAGGCAGCCTTGAATATCTAATGCAATTCGGTGAGGCAGCATTTTCCAGACAGGTTGTCGCGATTCCCTTTATTTAGCGCACGCACTTTAACAATGCTAACACACGGGTCGTTAGAACAGTCTCACCACAGAGAAGAATAGATTATGTAAACTAAATCCTACACAAAATCATTGAACAATTATGGGGAAGCTAGTGGAAGCAGTTGACTTCTCGATTAATGTCGACTCAACAACTACAGTAAAACCTCGCTAGTTGTACGAAACTGGACCGAAAATGCAAAAATCGAGGATGTGCAACTGAAGAGGTCATCTCTAGTGTCATTCTTCTTTTATTTCCACAAATTCGAATTTATTTGTTTCCACTTTCTTAAATTTTGCCGACAAAAATTGAAAATTGCATAAACATCCGCAGTCTATGAATAACATATACCCAAAGAAGTAAGTTTGTTGTGACGAGCAAAAGTGTAAACACACTTCACTAGTTTGACATAAAACGTGATAATACAACCTATTTTTCAATTGAACGATAAAGATTAGGTACTAATAATTACAAAGTGAATAGGATAAACAAAACACAGCAGTTTATTTTCGTTAATATTAACAATATACGGAATATTTATCGGAAATAGGGACTGAAGACAATTTTTACAGTTTTAATTGTGCTCGTCGAAATAAAGCTTTCAATTAATATTTTCTCCATTTTCCTTTACTTTTTTGTACTGCTTCTAGCCTGCGTGGCATACTATCTATTCAATTTTTAATCATTTCCGGCTCAATGTTGTACCATTCTTGTTCTGCCCTTTTCCACAATTCATGAACACCTGAAGGTGGATTGTCATATGTTGCTAGCCTTCTTTTCACAATTGACCACAAAGAAAATTGGAGAAACAAATGCCGAGGAATGTATAGTATGAATATTACCAAGGAGTAAGTAGGTAACGGTGAGGTTTCACAGTAAGAGCAAATAATCGCGTGGAAAAGGAGGATGTGTTGGTGCACGCACGAAGGACACGGGGCATCTGTTAATTATTGACAACGTTGAACACGGTGTCGTCGACGACTCAGCTGTGCAAATGAGCTAGAATCTCGATAGAGAGCAGCGAATTGGAAATTTGAGCCTCGTCGGACTGAACACATGTCGAAAATATCGAATGAAGGAAACGGACCTATACAACGCAACGCCGTTCTTCCTTTTCTGATCGTCACGCGATTCCTCGATTGTGTCACCTTGTCAATTTATTGTTACGAGACACGTCACGTAATCTAGATTCTATCACGGGTGTGCGTACGAATGTTTCATGGTTTGTTAAACTGTCAGGACACTGTCCTCCTTCGTTACGTATGCATGAGGTACTTAAAGGATAATTTAAATCACCTGCCATTTTACTTTAATATATTAATTAAAATTAATATATTTTCAATGTTTTCAGTCGAAAATAAATATTTTGAATAAATACACATGTCAAAGACGATTATAAATGATTTGACTGCAAAAGTATACTTTATTCGAAGGTAGTTAGGTATAGATTAAAAAATTTGTTAAGTTATTTGGAATGTCATATTTCACCGTGATTATTTTATGCGTTGAATGTATTATACAACTTACCGTCCTCTTTGGTATTCGATCTCCGAGGAAGTGGGAGATGAGGAGGATCGAATTGATGATAACGTATCCAGCGATGGTGATGTAAATGATCGCGGCATCGTCGAGTTTGAATTTCGTCCGGATCAGTATGCGTTGGAACGAGTTCATCGGATCCACCACTAAGCCAATCGCAAATACGGCCAGGATCTGAAAACAATACAATGCATAATGTCAAAAGCGTACATAACAAACATTACGTCATGAAGTACATCATAAACAATAATCACTTTTAATTGTCCTGTGTAGCCTGAACGATAAGTAATTAATACGAGCAGTTTCATTTAAACTGAAATACGGATTTTTATATATCTCATAAAACATTTTAGAAAATGCTAAAAAAATATAGTGTTTAATAGAACTACATGTTTGTATTATTTTTTAGCAGTGTTAACACCATTTTTAGTACTTATTTATTTCAATACAGCTTTAAATAATCTGTTATTTACGTAATTCTGTTTTGTTTGGAATAGTTATAAAGATCTTTCCATAGGAATTGATTAAATAAATTTATTTATGCGCGTACATGTATTAAAATTCGCGAAAAATCTACATACATTCAATTTTGTCATTTTTGTGAAAACTAGTTGCTCTCAGTGATGGTTTAGTGTTAAAGTCTACAGAAAATGATAAATTGCATCTGTACAGTGACTTCTCTATATATGTCGCCAAGGCCTGGATGATAAAGGTCGCGGAATTATCCCCACTACCGCGGAGTATACCTCGAAGCTCGGGAGGTCTCGAGAGGAGGGTAAACATAACACGGCTCGGGTATGTCTCCTGGACGATCTATGTCGCTGACAAGGCCCGTGTTATTGACATAGATCGTGAATTCACTGTATTTGCAATTAAACCCGTTGCTTTATAATAAAGAGTCAGAAACAAAAGAGCAATGGGAGAACTAAATTTGTTTCGAGTAATTATGGTACTCACGACTTCCACGATTTTGATGATGAACGGTATATGTCGGATGATCTTGCGCTCATTCGGGGCATGCTGCTCCTGTTGACTCTCGTCTGCCATTCTGACTCTGCGGTGTTTCCCTTTGCCGTCACCCAGTTTGAACGATTTCAGTTTCGCCTTTTGTTCACGGTCAATTGTCCTGCCTTCCGATCCCTAGTTCTCTTTCATCGAGCGCATCGATCCTGCTGGTAGCATACGTCGCGATAAACATCACAGTGAACGGGGAGAGTGGCGTGTAACCCCCATGAACTGGGGACAAGTGCCGATGAAGTGATTTCAAGAGGCTGTAAATTACTAGTAGAAATTTCAGTATCGTTCTTCAAGAATTTCTGTGCCAGCAAACTCTACAAACTCCTCTTCGTTATTTATCTTCTACATTAATTATTAAACTGCATGATATTCTTCGGCATGGAAGTCTTCGATATTCATTTGAATAGCAAATAAGCATTTGCTTCGTTAAAAAAGTTTTTCTTGTTTTAATAATTTTAAAAAGTTGAAACTAGTACACGTTGAATTGATATTGGTATCTCTACTGTTTTAAATTTCGCTTACTCATTTTTGTTATAAATGCACAAAATCTGCAATATTAGAGATGAATTATAAAAATCTTGATGAAGAATTACAAAAGACTTGATAATTACGAATATTTTTGTTCATCTGTTGTAAAACATTCATCGCAAAAATGAATTCAAATTAGTTTGTAGAAGTTGAAAATCGAACAGTTTCATTGACAGTTTGCGCCTAGTATATTTCTGTTTCTTGAGCGGAATGGTATTGGCATGACTGTGTCATTCATATTATGCAATCAGCGGAGACCAGATTGATTAACATTCTATACTACGACCGTCGGTTAAAATTATGTTCGTTCGTAGCAGTGAATGACGAGAGTTCCTCTATGCAAGAGGACTGCGTGTCTGAAGGATGTTCAGTCTCCATCCTTGAACAATTTAAACAAAAAAATAGCATTCCATCCTATTCTCCCTCAATTTTTTAATCCTAGAACACATGAAAAGGTAACAGAAATACTCAACATTCAAAATTGAATTTTTCCATCGAGACTAATTTTTATAAACAATATTCATAAAACAAGTGACTGAAATGTCAACCTGATGATGAC
>CM052127.1:14135492-14181155 GCA_028454245.1 Halictus quadricinctus
AACAATATTCATAAAACAAGTGACTGAAATGTCAACCTGATGATGACACAACCTTTCAGGAGCCAAACAACACATACCTCCTGCGACGAGGACTCTACGCACGCTGTGTGAACGTTCTTGAACACTTCCTGAAGAATCCTCTTCTCTACAAGCTCACCAAACCTTAGCCTTCTGGTCTAGAACCTTGAACAAATCGATTTTTCTTTTTTTCCGAAACGATCTGCTTAAATTCGTAGCAATAACAAAGTTGCGGAAGTTTAAAGAACGCTAAAGTCAGATTACTAAATGAATTTTTCCTGAAACCTTGTTTTCTGACATGGCTGACATGATATCTCAAGATCTAGTACTGCGACCTTCAGATGGAATCTTCAGGAAACTTACCGCTCTCAAATGAACCAAAAACTTCAAAACATATCGAAATATTTCTATTTTCTTTTATTATCCTAACCTTGAAGAGAGATCGTAAAAGAATCAAAATTCAAAATGTTAGATAATGAGATATGTTAAATAATGAGATATTTCGTTTATATTTATATTTTACATTTATATTTTTCGTTTTGTCAAATAATGAGATATTTACGCCACAACTACATTCCTATTTCCTTTTTGTATTTCATTATTTCACTTTTTTGTGCCCCTCTACAAGAAACTATATTATACTTTACAATTTTAGGTATTTTGATCTCAAAAAATTGTATCGCGTAGTCAAAATAACAGAAAATATATGCCTAAGCAAAGCCTCGACGCAAAATGACGCTCCAGACCAGAAGACTCTCCTCTAAACGGCATCACTCAGCTGGATTTCGCGATTTATACTCTATTCGTCGTAATTTCGACGCTACGTAGTAAAATATACGCAGCGCACGCGATCGCTTGATTAGTCAAGTTCGACGAATGGAGTGTAAGCGGTACGAAGATCGCAGAACGCAGCGTCGCGATGCGTATAGGACGCGTTTAGGTTTACTCCAGCTTTACGGAGGACCTTTTCGCTATCACCTGTTCATCGATCTCTTCACGGTGTCACGGAACGGCTCTCGTTCGAGAAGTAATTTCGCTGGTTCGATGACGCGAGAGCGGCGAACGAATCGATCGATTCGATCGACGATGAGTGGTCGCGGCTGTCTGCAGGTGCGGAATCGCGGCGATCGTCGGCGACCGATGCGGAATCGACAGTGAACCGTGGCAGTTCCACGCTGCGTCGCGGCACAACTTAAACTGGAACGCCAAGCATGACACGCCGCGACTACTTCGTACGAACGTGCAACTTGCGCAGGCGGTCTGTGGGCTTTGTTAGCAAGGTTCACCGCATGACCGTGTGCCGTCGGCTCGCAATCTTATGTCCGATTGTGTCACTGACGTGTCATTTCCCGAAAAACTTTGACCGGCGCCCCACCCTCGAATTACTTGGGTCACTTTTTAGTCGCCCGCTACAGTTTCCGATATAAAGCGACGATGTTTGTTTCGAAATAAGGGGATCGCTGTCCCGAGCCATCGCCTTATATCGGAACAATAGTACACACGCTGTCGACCAATTCTTACTCATTCATTCATTTAAACAGTTGACATGCTTATTTTATCCCTCCTTGAAACGACTCATTTTATACTTCTTCTTAATAACACTAGGTTTACGGGACCCGTCAGAGTGACGGGTTCTAGTATTCTTAATTCACAATTGTCGAAACTGTTTGAAATTATTCAACAAATTTATTTCTTTGGGTATATATAGTGTGAGAGGATTGGCTAAAAATTTGGATAGATACATTCTTTTTATTTTTATAAAGTAATGTAGAATAGGAATATTTAGTGCCCCCGTAAACCTAGTATTAAGTTTGCAAATAGTTCTTCTCATTCATTACTCATTATATATTTTACGTAGTGCAAATTAATTGTACAATTATTTGATATTAAGCGAATATATCATCTTGGCGATTATTTTTCAAATAATTCATTTCGATAATGCTCCCTGCTCAGTTTCTGAACATTTCGTTTATATCACATTGTTTTCTTATTGAAACCCATAGAGTATACTAAATGCTTGACTGTCACAACATTCCGTAGGACTAAAACTGGTGAAAACGTTGAATTTCTCTTACACAATAATTGTAATAAATGTTATAAATTGTAATAAATTCACAATAATCCTCGATAAATTACGTTATGGAGGGTGAGAAAAATCCTCTGACTACCAAAAATTATGGAATAATCGCCGGTGGATGCGTTGAAACGCGCTGCGCAGCCTCTGCATGAGAGAATCTGTGTAGTCGAATTAATTCAGCGAATCCCGGCCGCGCGACCGAGGATTTCGAAAAAAAAAAATGGCCGCGGAGTAATAGGAGCCCGGAACGAAGGGCGAGGTAACCACGGGATTTAATTCATGAGCACGTGTTGTCGGTGCGTCGGAGAGCCATGCATCGGAGCATGCTGGACTTCACGTGACTCACGGTGTATAATTTGCGTGGACATAATGCGGATGTGTACACGTGCAAAGCCTTGGAGCGCAGACTAGCGCCCGCAGCGTCATGTTTAAACATGCATGAACGAAAGCGGAATCGGAATCGGACCGGGGTGCACCGATGAAAACCGTGGCGAATTTTCTTCCATAAACGTTCTCCTAACGGCTACGCCACCGTATGAATTCTATTTACCACGGTGTGTGCCAATGCACAACCTTGGGAAACGATCTCTCGGACGTCTTCTTCCTTCATTCTCGCGTTCTCGCTTTCAACATGAAAAAGTATGCAATGACGAATGTGATCCTCGGAAGGTACGGACGCCGCCATTTTATTACAGGGTTGTAAAAAAAAATTATTAGAATATTTTGAATACAGGTTGCTTTACCGAAAACTGTAAAAGAATACGTGTTTCCTCTTCAACGATCGGTACAGAACTAAAGGAAAAACAAATTCTTTGCAAGTAATTGATTACGTATGGGTACCCCTAATATTTACTGCAGAATACTACTGTAATATTTTCGTCCTGTAATAATTTCAGTACATTTAAAATTTTCGTGGATCATTTTTTCCTGATAAACTATGTGACCAAATGTTAATTAGAAGATCAAAATCGATTTTACAAGTTTTCATCGTCCAATAGAAATAATATAAGTAAGAAAACAGATTCGGTTGTGCACTGTTCACTTCTCTTTTTTAGTTTAGAGTGCCATTTCTTACGTATGTTGTTGTTAGCTTGCTTTAGAAGTGCATAATGAATTGGCAAAGTGTGAAATAGTTACGATTAGCGACCCATATTCGTAAGTTCGTTATATAAGAGACGCTTAACAGTGGTCTGCGATAGAAAGTTACGTTTTGGCCATGACACGACAGAGGTATGGCAGTGTAAATATTGAAGCACTTAAGGATGTCAGTAATTTCACGATGACGATTGCGGATCAAATAGGAGTCAGCCTCTAGACAGACTATCTTCTTATGTACATACAATATCGATCACAAACTTCTAATTCCAGATATGATTTTATGTCGCTAAAGGGGACACGCGTTATTTATGTTGGAAACAACATGAAAAATTCAAGTGCTCTGATTCGAAAGGATGGTTAAACAAAAAAAAAAAAAATACGATATTGCAAACCATATTTTTGCACTTCTAAACAATTTTTAAAAATGAATTTCCCCTTCTTAAATTGAACATTAATAAACTACGAATTATCGACTTTATACAGTAATTTTTCATCTCCAATGATTTAATATACACCTGTAATATATTTATTAGCTTGCTATAATGAAAACACTGTATTCAACAAAATAAGGAGAATTTTTGAAAACATAATAATACTTATTTTGAAGTATTATAAGTTGACTTGAACGAGTAATGTTTAATTGATTTTTAAAAACAATACTGCATACGTTTATTTCTTAATTTAATACAAATGATTGGATTTGACAGAATGTTTCTGCGTTATAAAGTGAATTTATTGTTAAATATTTTTTTAAATCCAACTGAAACATAGTTTTTTGAGATTTATAATATATTATGTTAATTTTAGTTCAAGTAGGGACGTTCCGTTCTAACTATTTTCTAATTGCGCAATAGTCTCAACAATGTGCTGCAGCAGCTACAGGAAAAACTATACTATGCACACGCCAGTGTCGTGGAAAAACTCTCACCTACACATATGCGGGCACTACGACACTGTCAATACCATTCATGAACGCGAGTGCAGTGTCATGTGTTCAGTGGGTCAGTAGGTGCGGCATCTTCACCAATGATCACCGCGCGATCTTCCTATGACTCTCGCATTATTAAAAACCATTTCCGGTTCAGAAATCCATCTACTGAAAACCACGATTGCCCCTATTTACTTTTTTTTAATTTTTAAATGTACTTCTATTATTGTAGAACTCAAAATGGAATCTTACAATGCTACCAATCGTTTTTAATTATTTAAATATTCATTTCAATCCACGACGACTTTTCATGTATTGTCAACATAAATATTATTTATTAGCAGCATTTGTTCAACAATTTTTCAATGAAATACTACGGCAAGCAGCATATATTGAACCACTATTTTATAAAGATTTTATGCTAAATTTATTATTATTAATTATTATTATTTCATATGATATAGAGTAAGGTACCCAATTACTGTGCCTATAATAATTCTACGTATTTCCAAAGCATATTGAATAATTAAAAAAGAGATGTATAACATATGTATTAACTGATTTTAATGAAAAAATGTAATATCTCTTTTTTAAATATTCATTATGCTTTAAAAATAAATATAATATAGGGACAGTAATTGGGTCCCTTACCCTAGCTCAAAAATCAATTTTACATGATGCAGTAAAGATTAAGTAAAAGATTTCTACTCAAATAACAAATAGAAAACACAACAGAGAAGAATTGTTTCAGAAATTAGCATTTTTATTTATCAAGACACCTCACTTATGCACAATAGGATGATCCAGGATTGCGAAATTGTGCTTAATAGGCAAAGAGATTCCTATCTCTAGATTAACATAATTCTTTTTGTCTTTCCTTTCTTCAGCAAATGGGTGTCGTTTTTCGAGTCGTACCTCGAAAGGTTAAATTACCAGCAACGCTCGTAATTAACGTGATTATGTATCCGGATCGTGGGTGTGGGATCGTACCGGTCATTCACGATGATTACGAGGTCAAGTAGACTAATTGATGCATATCGTGGTCGCTTTGTAACCCTCCTCCGGTTCGCTAACACGAAGATCAGGAAAAAAGCACGACATGTTTCTTCTTGTCTCTCATTCTTTTCTTTTCTCTCGAATCATTTCTGACAAATCTTCGTGGCATTATTTATTGACAATCTGACTATCACACAAAGGTTCTACAATATTTATTTCATGTATGGGATTATCAGAAAAATTTTAAACATACAGTCCCATTTTCCCGAAATTGTCGATATGCGATAATTTCGTTACGATAAGTAGCACAACAATACAATAGAACAGATGTTGACAATTTTTCGAGAATCGGAAACTTAGCGTTCAAACACATTTTAGATCTGCTATAGTTCATTCGTGTTATTAAAACGAAAGCTCTTGATTAGTGCTCGATGGCGGTTGAAATTTTTTTGACAATCCAATAATTTGTTAATGTGAACATTATATAAACGCTAGTTATTATCTTCGCTCGATGACTGAAGTCTCTGTTGCTGAAAGTGATGAAATGCAATAGCTGTCATCGACACAGAATGGACGATTAAGGCAATCGAGAGCGCGAATTCTGAAAGACTGGGACAAACTCTATTAAGATATAATTTAATGTGGTTAATTGAAAAGTAATCTATGTTTACACTTCTATAAAAAAAATTGCACGCGGACTTCCTTCCTCTTTCGTTAAGGTTTTAATGAAATTTTTCCAATTTACAGTGTTTACTCTATATTTGTCGCAAATGCCTAGCCGATAAAAGTCTCAGCACTATCCCCACTACCACAGGGTACACCCCATGAGTGGAATGGAGGCCTCTAGAGCTTCGCTAAAGAATCTCCTGGCCGATATATGTCCCTAACAAGACCCTTGTTTTGGACATATATCGAGAAAACACTGTACTTTGATTGCATACGGGAAATTTATATTTTTGTTTAGGAATTTCCATGCACTTTTGTATTCGACAATTTTCTAGCTACTTTCAGTGGACTTAGTTATAATTTTAGAGAAATGTTAAAAGTTTTCTATACGAAAAATAAATTTAGGAGAAATACTGATGCAGAATGCTTATGGACGTACTTGTAATCCTTATCAGCCTCACTTGCAGCCTCGACTATCCACGCTATCCACTTGTAAAATTCATAAATGCCGCACAGCATGCTACCGATTGCGCCAATCACATTGAAACACATTTCCTTGTAGGATTGAAACCAGAAACATTCAAATTTCCCGCCACAACGTCGTATCCCGAACTCATTAGCGTGTTACGTACGTTTCACTTACTCACGATGAACATATAGTCCTCTTGTGCGGATAAAATTAGTATTTCGATGCAAATGATGATTAGGTAGCCGGTTATGAACGTGGGTACTAAAATTCCGAAACACGGAATCTCCAAATATGGCTCCAACGGGCTGTAGTATGATAGTGTGCCAATTATGCAAGCAGCCTGCGAAAAAATAATTAATAAACAATTAAAAACCGCTTCACTCCTTTCACTACAACAGCTTCAGTTTAGTTTAAATGAAAATTTAAACTTTTGTGTCCTTATTCACACTAATTAATTTTATAATATCAATTTTTAATATTGGTCTTTAATTAGAAACAATGTTTAAATACGAATTGTTGTAAAGAAAATATCTAGCTGTAATTTGGAATCTCTAGATGTAATTTTTTATCTTATTTCCGTTAGAGATCAAGTATATTTTAAGAAATGTTTATAATCTAGGGGAATGTACCAGAGATGTGGTCTTCCATATTAACAATGTCTTCTCTTTGGTCCACTCGTTGAGTTTCAAGAATGGGAAAGGTAACGGCAAGCTGGTCATGTTTTCCCTATTGATTAAAATTTCATTCAAGAAGACACAATGTTTATTAATCTAATATTTAGAAAAATTCGCGTTCACACTTTGTTTAGCGATACTATCCCCTGAACATTTTTCGAGATCATTCTCTCTGCATCGATCACATTGTGTTACAAGAATTTCACGTTGTTCGTGCGAAAGCAAACAAGTCGACAGTGACCGAAAAAGTTAGAACCGACGATGAAAGACATCAAAGAACTGATCACCGACGTTAATTTCATTTTGAGGCTGGTGGAATTTGTAAGTGAACGTTTTAACAGAATTGTTAGCGGTTCAGAGAGAACATTGGATGAATAGTGATTGGTTATTTGGTTATGGCTTCCAGGTGCTCTGCATCCTCACATTGATTTTCTACCAAAATGGCATCGGGATTATATGGGTGATTTCTGTCCATGGTTGGCTGTTCTTATCGTTCTTTTATATTGTGTCCTACATTTTTGAGGATCAGTCTGTGTGGACGGTAGGAATCCTCGAGGAATTTTTAATTGATAGATCAACTGTCTATATTTATTATTGAAAAAAATTATAAAGGATATGATTTGTTTCGATATAGTACAGTAGAGTCTCCATCTAAGGAAAACCCTCGGGTCCGTGCTGTTTCTTAGATCCTACAGTTCCCGTTTTCTTAGATCCAGACATTTCTGTACTTACTAAATTAACTCCTAGATGGAATATTAATGTATATATTGTTACTAATCTAAATTGAGGAACAGGATTTGATTTCGTCGAACTAGATTAGAAAAATGATTTGACTTTTCTATTTCAAAGGAAGCTTTCGCTCTCGGATTCTATGTTGCGTTAATGTTGCTCACTGCATTGATGGACCTGTCGAAACACTGTATCATGCCTTTCATACTAGGTAACGAACCCAAAATATGTATCTAAGATAGTAAATTCGAAAACAGCACGAGTAAGATTTGCAAGAGCACTATCCACACTTGTTCTAGAAAAGTGTTACAGTGATTATCTAGTAGCCCGTACTGATTATCATTTCACTGCATTTTTAATAATATTCTTATTGTAACAGAATTATCACTTTTAAATGCATAAATATTCTAGAGCTAATTTTGCTTAGTGGATTTTGATTAACAATTATCCTATTTGTTTTTAATAGAAATACTTTGGGCTGGAATATAGATTAGAAATATTCAGCGAATTGTAAAGTGTAAATTAATTCTGCGAACTCAGTGAAATAAATGTACAACTGTTAAACATAATGTGATCAATACCGCGGTAAAATGTAATTCTGGTTCTTTCAGCCGGTGTATTGATTGCAGACTTGGTGGTTCTTGTCATAACGAAACGCGAATAATGAAAAGAAAACGCATTGAACATTGGTGGACAAGTTATTGCTCAAACAGAAAAATAAATATTATCCGCGTACTGGAACAGCGTTAATAAATCATCTAGCCATTCCTACAAATTAACACAAGCGAAGCAAATGCATAAAATACGAGTTAACAACGTTTATTCAGTTTCATTATACATTTGCAGCGCGGGTCTGTAGGCTTATCATTTCCGACATAACCTCTATGTATATCATGTATGCAGTTTCGAAGAACAGGATGAAGAAATTGCCTGCGAACGATCGGAAATTCGAATTATACAAATAAACGTGCAATTCTAAATGAAGTCAGAATTTTGTAAGAAATTTTTAGTGTCGAGAATAAAAGTTTATATTGTCATGTTTTTATCTTAATTAAAAGTTCTGAATGGGGAATGTAAATAAATGTGTTTAGAAAATGTTTTACGTAAACGGGTACCTAGTAACAGCAGCCCGATCTTTAACTCGCTTCGGTCTATTTCGATGTCTAATGAGGATTCATTACGCGATCTTTCGATGCCTGCTATTGCGCCTATCAAATGGAAAACCACTCCGAGCGTGAAGCAGATGAGTTCCTAAAAATACAATGAAAAATATGTCCGAAAGATATTTCGCTAAATTTTCGATTCTCGAGAAATTGCCAATATTTAATTCATTAATAATTTCGTTGGAAAAATAGTACAATAATAAATTTAGACCCATTTTAAAGCTCGGACCATCATTCAATTTTTTCTAGAATATTTCTGCACAAGGTGAAAAACTGGGGGCACGTTTTTGGTAAAAAATGCTACAAATTAAGTTTTTAAAGGAATAAAAAAATATTTCACGGTTTCTATTTAATTACAAAACTGAAATAAACATTATCGAGTCTCATTTTGTAACTAACTGGCAGTTTCCGTGGTCTTTCGAACACTTGTGCTATCCCGATGGAAATATAAATGATAGAGTACGTCGACGTGTTGATGCAGTAAATCACCCACAGCCATCTTGGCATCGAGTACTCATTGTACTTCGAGAGCTCGTGGAGGCAGATGACAGCCATGATCTGAATGACGAAGGGGTGTAATCGAATCTCTGGAAACACCTACGATTGCTCCCATAGAAAATTTCGTTTACCAGTTTCAGCACTTTCAACAGAAGGCTGAAGTCTTGCAAAAACTGACGAATGAACTCGAACATATTTCTTTGAAATGGTTCATTTATATTGTTCATCCTGAAGTTGCACAACTGAATTGTCTATACATTATATGGAGAAGAAGTTTGTGCATACAAGGTGTCCCGAAAATGTGCTTCCTTGAAAGGAGTGATTCCTGAGGTCTTTTGGAGTAACTTTTGCCTTTGCGAAAATCTTCTCCGCGGCACTGTTAAGGAGTTATTAACGAAAAACGCGGACCAATCAGATTAAGACTTGTGTCCCCACTCTACCCTTCCCCTCCTAGGTCACGTGACGCGTTTCGTCTCTATCGCGCATGCGTCACGATGTCACGTGACTAATCCGGCACTGACCGAGAGGGAGGGAAACTGTTTCCCCTCAATTCGAGTCACTTCCCCTGATCTGCCTGTAGCCGCGCTCTGATTGGTCCGCGTTTTTCGACGATAACTCCTTAACAGCGCCTCGGAGAAGATTTTCGCAAAGGCAAAAGTTGCTCCAAATGACCTCAGGAATCGCCTCTTTTATGGAAGTACATTTTTGGGACATTCATTATAATTGAAAATTGAATGATCAGCAAACGGATTGTAACAGGCACCAAGTAATTTATTAATGTTCATTTATTTTTTAGTGTATACGAGATTTAACGGTTTTATTTCTTCGTGATGGTTGATTCGAACAAGTTTAATCGCCACTGTTGCCACCTCCACCTCCACCTCCTTTTGCGAAACTTGGACCCTTTCCTAAAGCTCCCAGTATGAGCAAAATCACGTCGATGACGAGCAATATGAACGCCACTGTTAATTAACATTGACAAATGAGAAGATTATTCGTTGTTTTCCAATGACACGCTATGAAATGACACAATAAATTCTGTGTTTCTTGTTGGGCATATAACTTACACAGTGTTAGTATAATAAATATCAGGAACTGATCTTGCTCTTGCTCTGCAAAATCATTACGACTAAAGTGACGAAAGGGAACAAGGCACGTTAAAATTATGTTGTTGCTAGACTGCGGATCTTTATGGAAAGTAAAGAGTTTATAAGTCAATTGTAAAATACAATAGTGAAATAAAAGTGTTTCCTTTTTTGATGTAATAAATTCTTCTAATGCTTTGACAGGTTTATGTTTCACTCATCCATTTTTGCAATAAATACATAAAATCTGCAGTCTAGTTATCACTTACATAGAAAAGATAGAAAAAAATAGCTATTGTAGGTATTATACTGTGTGTGGGTAACAATGGACAACAGGTCCCACGATAAATAATATTTCACGCACGATAAATGCTCTTTAATGTTATACTTACACTTTAATTTATTATACATTGCTAATTTCGTGAACTTACTAGTCACCACGTACTTCGAATTGTAGTCGTTAATGTACACAAAAGTTGCAAACGCCAGCATAATTGCCGATATAGCCATTAGTAAGATTTCCTGAATAAAATACAAGTTATCATTCAAATCCTGTTTTATTAAATATATTGGTCTTTTCCTTTTTCTTTTATTTTATGGTCTTATGTCACTATTGTTAATATAGTGAATTATTATTACAAAGTTTTACTAATGCTTATTCTTGAGTTTGAATGAATTTGTCCTGAATGCAATTAAATGCATTCTTATAGCTTTTGCATATTTTGCATTAATGGCAACTATTGTCGAACACATTGGAATTAATTAAAAATTTTCAGTACAGTTTATACAATTCGTACTTTTTGTTCCTATTGCAATAAAGTTGTATTAAAAATTTATTAAGTAAATGTCCATTTTAGTTTTTCTTCTAATAAAATGTAAACGTACAGTTCTAAATTAATGATGCTGCTTTTGAATGCCAATTGCCATGATAGATCTAATGATATTTAATCGGTTAGTAGGGAGTAATACTAGTTTATACAATTACCAAAATTGGAGCCACTTCGAACCATAGGTAACCATACAAGACGATGATTAAATACGAAAGAACGATAAAGTAGTATGCTTCGAGGTATATGAAACGGTAGTATTGTTTCGTGGTCACATCGAAAACTAAAAATTCGACGACGACCATTAGAGCCTAAATGAAAAATATACTTTTAGATCCTATTATTCTGGTTACTGTAAGTTGACGTCACTTACAGCTACGATAGCCTTTAACACAAAATGGAAATCCGTCCATAGAGTCATGCATGCTCGACCCATTTTTGAACTTCAGTTTTTGTCGGTTATTACGATTCGATTGAAAATTGTTGCGTCACGTATAAATAGCGCAAATAGAATGTGATCACGCTTTTCAATATTAGAAACTTTGAAGTTGTTAATACACCTATTATTCACATTTGTTCTGAACGATTATTTCTCTCGACGCGGCGTTCAAGTAACATTGATCGAAGACAGTGATTTATCCAGTACACTAATTTATTTCAGCTTATATAATCGAAAATTTGTTTAAACACCTTCTTACGTCGAAAATAATATTGGATGATTGCAAAAGTTTGTGCTCGATTTTCACAGGCCTCAAATCTTTTTTAATAGAAAAAAATCTAATATAAAAATCTAATCGAATATTCAACGTACATTTTACGTTTTTGCGAGAACAATAACCACCAACTTGTAAACTGTTGGGAGGCCATTGTAAAAAATAGTCGTGACTATGCATATAAATAGTTAATAAAATTGTGTATTTTGCAACATTTGCAACCCTTAAATAAAAATAGAGAAATTGCGACATATAATTTACTTTTTGTTTCCTCTGCCAGGAAAAGTAGTATAAAAGTACACAAGTACAAAATATTTTATTCATTGATACTTCGAAATGCACAAACGTAGTTTAAATTATTACGAAAAGTTATTATTCGATTCCGATTAGAATTTGCTGCCTCCTATTAAAAAATATTTGATAACTCATTGCAAGATAACAGAGGTGATACATGTTCTAAAATCATTTTTGTAACTGACATTTTTGTAAATTGTACGTTATCAAATATTTTTCAATACTAAAAATAAACGCGGAACACTTTCAATTTATGTGAACGATCAATGGACTATGTAAAAGCTAATTATTGGATTGCAACATAAATTCGTTCGGTTGTAAAAATAAGTATAAATTTAACGACTGAGTCGTGACTCATAGCAAATGCAGATAACTGTGACTAATTAAAAGTTATTATAAATGGAAAGAAGATATTGAAGACAACCGAACGAATTTACGTTATTAACCACACTTTGCGATAACGAAAATCCATACATGATTACAATTAACAGTTATTACTATGGACACAACAGTGAAATCTCTTGTAAATCGTATACAATTTTTTATCCTAATTGATTCGCAACATTTACGGACACGTTTCATTAGGTTTTCGAAGACGATAAATGAGAGGCTTCGAAATTGTTGGTCTTGCAAATGATACAAAAGATTACTTAAAATTCGCGTGAAACGACTCTATTATAAAAGATCATCACGATCCTTCAGGAAGTGTAAAAAGCTGAGAATTAGGTCAACCAGATAGGCTGCACCTTCGATAACGCATAACGATCCAACAGCCAATCCCACCTGAAAAAATAGAAAATTCAATAGCGACACATACTTTACAAAAAAATTGAAAATAATTTTTAAATGTCAATATACTTCATAAATTTTAATACAAACCATTTCGAATACTTTTCAAACGTGTACTAACCTGAATTGACGTTTATTATAGTTCATCGGAAGGTATTGTCACTCAAATTTTATATATACATTATTATGTGTACATTTCTACATTAACAATTTACAAGACAAAAGTATTTCTACACTGCCCGATTTGTATAGCAACTGTGCATTTGGGAATAGCATAAGTTTTTTGATCCATTGCAGAAAGCAGTGCCTCACTCGCAAGTGGCTTTATTGGCTAATTACTGATTTATGTTCAATTCAGTCTAGCGATACGATGTCGATTAAATACCAAAATTAGCTTACAATTTCCTTCCGACGCACGATTAGTATTTCAGCACAAAGATACTAATCAAAAATCTTTCAAGTCGAATAACTTTTGTTGCAAAGTGCACAGAAAAAAATTAAATTATTTGGTAATTTGTGGAAAAATCCACATGGTTTTAAGATTTGACTCTTCTAGTTCCAAGGAATTTAATTTTCAAGCATTTCATTTTGCATTGAAAATGCAACGGCTCAAGTAAATTATATTTGTATTTAACATTCATCTCTGTTAAAATGGTAAATAGAAACGTGGTGGGACAGAAAATAGTTATTAAATAATTATTAGCGAGTGGTACCGCATCCCAAAAGTTTTGTTAACGGTTAAATTATAAAAGACTATAGCAAGTTTTATTTAGTTTTAAGTCGATAGTGGGAATAGGAATGTAATTAATATTACAATTAAATACGAGTTACAGACAACGAATGTAGTATTCTAAAATATTAGAAGTCAAATAAAAATGATCACGATGATTATGATTGTGATGGACTCCTTCTTACCTGCCTCTCTTGGACAATAGTATCCTGTTTATGCTCTGGAAGGTATCCGTGCCAATAGTGAAGCGCTGTTCCACCCACAGCGACGAACATGAACGTTCCAACGAAGTTCATTAAAATTTCCTAAACAGATAACATCTTCTCAGTAATATATGTTGTTTAACAAAGTGTCTTATCATTAGACTGCGAAACTTTATGCAAAATACTAATTTTCTTCCTCAATTTCTTCATCTAAAAGTTTCTTTCTTAATAATTTTGGCAAGTTGAAAACACTAAATAATATGTTTCCAAGTTCTTTTAAACCTCCCATTCTTTAAAATTTTACTCATTTTTCTCATAAATGCACAAAACTCGCTGTCTACATGTCACTCTGTCATAGTTTTATTGAAAGAAATGGAAAAATTTTCAAAGAAAGTAGAATTTTGCTAAAAAAGGGCAAGAAGTTCTATAACGTAAAATATATGCTTTGCAAGCTTCAAAACAATTTTTACCCAACTCAATTTCTAATGAAAAAACTTTTAAAAATTGGATCATGGTGTCAGCGAACGCGTTCAGCCCTATAAGTATAAAATGAAAAAAGTTACACGCAGTTATTCTAGCTCAGAAAAAAATTTCTATTTTCTGGAGTTAGAATAGCTTCGATTGCAAAGTGCAAAAATTCACCGAATAATTAATTTAATTCACCGAAGCTGATTTCTATCTTTCCGTGAAAATGTGAAAAGTCTTTTCGATTCTTAAGGATTTAATTGTAGGGAGTATGAAATCTAGTTTCTGGAGTTAGAATAGCTTCGAGTGTAAAGTGCAAAAATTCACAGAATAATTAATTTAATTCACCGGAGCTGATCTTTATCTTTGAAAATGTGAAAAGTCTTCTCGATTC
Organism: Halictus quadricinctus; assembly: GCA_028454245.1. Classification (NCBI taxonomy): domain Eukaryota; kingdom Metazoa; phylum Arthropoda; class Insecta; order Hymenoptera; family Halictidae; genus Halictus; species Halictus quadricinctus. The sequence goes on from CM052127.1 coordinate 14,150,309, forward strand.
GTGAGAATTTAATTATAGGGAGCATGAAATAAGATCTTACGACAAGCGTTCTCTTGTGGTACGTGCTGCCGAGACAATAAGTGATCAAAACGACGCTAGTATAAATGAAGAAACCGACTAGCACTCCGGACGCGACGATTTCCGCGTCCGGACTTTTATCTTCGTTCAAGTTCCATGTTCCACCGACCCCGAGGAATTCTCCTCTGTATCCTGTCCTGTACAGGATCAGGATTATGAGGTTTAAAACCTGGAAAAATAATTGTTCAATCATTATCTGACATAAAACTGACGAAGCTGGAAAAATAATCGTTTTATTATGTTTGACGCCGTTTGATCAAGTTCGATACGAAAGCGGTGCAGTTTCTGAAAAGGTGGTTGAACTTTTACAATCGTCGGGCGAGAGAAACGTTGAAAGATAAATGAGTTTGTTAATGTTTGACGTTGTTTGGCACTTGGGCTTGTTGGGCGTCCTAGATTCTTAAGGAATAGTAACCCCAGGTGAAAAGTAGTACGCTCGTATCGCAATACTATACATCAAAAAGGGCGTTATATCGCTTTACAAACAACGTTCCTTATCGTACGTCGATAAGGACCGAAATGAATCATAGAATCGTATATGAATGCTTCTTGAATGAGTCTGCTTGTGATGATTTATCACATGTATTGCACTAATTTGCGAAGTTGGCGTCGTTGGCCGAGCATTTTGCCATGCGGCCAATTCGATTCTACCCCTTATTACCAAGTTCGTTAAAAATTATCATAAATCAATAAATAAACCCTATCAGATCTATTATTCAGATTTCCTAATGTCTTTCGCTTAAGCATGATCAACATATACTTTAATTTCGATTACGTTCACACATTTATCTCTACAAGTGTGTTGTCTAATCCTTTATGTTACTGTTAATCGTGAACGTATCATATAAAGATAACTTCGCTTCAAGGACAATGTAATTAGAATCATTATTGTAGAAAATGACTTTAGTGTACTTTGATAACGTTAATGAAGATTCTATATTTTTGAAGTATTCAAACTAAAGTATAGTGTAAAACTACAGGAGAAAATGAAATTTCTGCAACAAAAGCAGTTTAGCCGTTTGTGTAGCGGTATACAATGTTGCTTGGGATCCCAGAAAAACTATTTAATTTCTGCAAATGTTCTCGCCATTGAAATTCTTTCACACAGCTTCAACCAATCGTACACACGCTCAATTTTCGGACGATCGCAAATTTTCGCTACGGCTCGATTCTCATTAAGTGTCGATGGATAAACGGTAGAAGAGTCTCCTCACCAACTTAAGAATTTTTATCACTATACCCGCGACACTCTCCAGAGACACCATGTTTAAACTACGGAAGTTGTACTTTTTCACGGTGGAAACGAACACGTCCGAATGTGAAACTCATGGCGTGCTCGATGCCTACAACCGAGCACCAAGCCCTCTTTATCTAATCAGATGATACAGAGTACGTTGAAAGAGGGATAAGAAGTATAGAAGGCACCTGCACATTTACTCTGCTATCGCGAACGATAATTTCCGTCGATCCCATCGAAATATAATATTTGTTGTAACTCGCTTCCCCAACAATGTGTGGAATAAAAATTCTGTCAACAGTAACTTCGTGCTTTCTATTTGCGTTCAACAGGTTGTCATCGTTTTCCGGACTTGCCAAATTTTTACGCCCAAATGTCCCCCATTTGAAATTCGAATTTGTTTATCAATGACTCGATGTGAATTTTTTTTAATAATATGAAATGATTATTCTATTTTTAAAATGATCTAGTGACTTTTTGGTCACCCTGTGTAAGGGTATATTTATACTTCCATTAAGTATTCATAAATTTGATGAGTAATTAATGAAAAATTATTATAGGAACTTGGTTTGGCTATCACACCGGACCAGATTGCCGAAATGGAGGCTCACATAAATGACATCGACTTCGAGGCAGTTGCAAAAGAAGAAAAGGCAACGAGACACGACGTTATGGCTCATCTTCACGTTTTCGCGGATCAGTGCCCGAAAGCTGCTCCAATCATTCATTTGGGTGCAACCAGTTGCTATGTTGGGGATAATACGGTAAAATTCAATTTTTCATGGCGTTTTACCAAATCGAATTATTTATGCAATCCACTTATCCTCCTACTGTTTCCAATTCCTTGCATTCGATTTGCATCATGTTTGTAAATAAATACGAAAATACGCTTGCATAGGAAACGATTGTAACCAAAATTACCGTTTATAAACGAATTTCGAAGATGCAGTTACATATGCAATTGTTACAGTGTAAATTGATATTTGTAGAAGAATGTTGTTGCAAATAGAAATTGAGCATTAGTAATTTTCTTCGGAGAATGTAAATGCAATGGAGAAAGTGATATTATGCTCGATGTGTAATGTTAATATTTATATGTTAAGGACCTAATTATCCTGCGTAATGGATTTGACATACTATTGCCGAAACTCGCGAACGTTTTGGAGCGTCTTGCAAAGTTCTCTATGGATTACCGTGATTTACCAACACTGGGATTCACTCATCTTCAACCGGCTCAGCTTACTACTGTCGGCAAACGAGCATCCTTGTGGCTTCATGAACTTTTGATGGACGAAAGAGCCATTCGACGTGCGAGGGACGACCTCAAGTTCCGTGGAGTGAAAGGCACCACTGGGACCCAAGCATCCTTCCTTCAATTATTTAATGGTAAACATACGTTGTCGCTAAAAAAGCAATCACATAGTTTCTAGTTTATGTTCGTTTTTACCTAGTCAGCCAAACCTGCTTCGAGCCAATTTTTGATCAATGTTTGTACTTTGCATGGATTTGGCACGGATTTGGCATGGAATTGCGCCTGCAAACTTTGCACTCAAATACCGAGCCTAACGCGGAAATATATGACTCGGAATTTGCAAACAAGTTTTGGTGGTAAATTCATTGCAAATCAAGAACAAATTGTTTACTGGGTTTATATTATTTAAATTAAACTCAGCATTTATATATCGCGCTCCGATAATAGATAAAGTGTATTTTTACTTTCATGTTTTGGATATTTTATTTTATAAATATTTTTATAGGTGACGGTCAAAAAGTGAAGCAGCTAGATCGTCTCGTGACCAAAATGGCGGGCTTCGAGAAGCATTATCCAGTTACCGGTCAGACCTACAGCAGAAAAGTCGATGTAGAGTGCTTAAATGTGCTTAGCTCCTTAGGCTCCACTATTCATAAAGTAAGAAATCCCATAAATTTATTCACAATAATATATTTTACAAAGAATAAGTAGAAAATTACAAATGATTCCGGTAAAATATGAATCAAAATGAGTGTTTCCAAGTTAGTTACTCTAACCGGAATAAACAGTCAATAAAAAGGTGATCTATGAGATCATAGTGCTTTAATGTTGCAGATAAGGTGTAAGAATAGACCTAACACATACTGTACTCATGTGGCGCTATCGCTCTGTTATTCTACTGTCACTTCCAACGTTATCGACAGAGTGTAGAAATGACTGATTTAGGATATTTTCCACACACGTTTGTCTAATTTAAAAATCGTGTCATTTAAGAAAATATAAAAATTTTTATGACATTGAATTGCAATAAATACAAATTTTTCTTATTCATAAAATGTGCTAGGTCGGACAAAACTGAGATCAATTAAATTACTACATTTTAGAGTCAGAATAGCTCTGAGTGCAAAGGGTTAAAGAGCAAAAAATGTTTATTGAAATGAAATGATAAGATTCTCGCTTTTCTATTTAAATTCATTTGCCTTTGTATCCTAGATTTATTATTTAAAATAATAAATTTATTTATTTTTATCCTAGATTTGCACGGACATCAGGCTCCTAGCAAATATGAAAGAAATCGAAGAGCCGTTCGAATCCACGCAAGTAGGATCAAGTGCTATGCCATACAAAAGGAACCCGATGCGTTCCGAGAGGACTTGCAGTATAGCCCGGTATTTGATGACTTTGTCGAACAACGCGCTGCAAACAGCGGCGACACAATGGATGGAAAGGACGCTGGACGATTCAGCGAACAGAAGGATAACATTGTCGGACGCGTTCTTATCGGCGGATGCTATTCTAATGACCCTTCAAAATATCACAGAGGGTCTCGTTGTTTACCCCAAGGTCATCGCGAGGCACGTGGCCCAAGAATTACCCTTCATGACCGCGGAAAATATAATAATGGCTATGGTGAAGGCTGGAGGCGACAGACAGGTCAGAAAAAGAAATATCATCTAATCGGTGATCGAATAACTTATGGCACTTTTTAGCAAGTTCCATTTAGAACGTAATTTTTTATATGAAAAACAGTTTCAAATGCACTTAACACTAGAACTACCGGATGAGTCAAAATGACTTGCTCCTAATTTTTTCTATGAGAAATATTGAAATTATAAGTATGTTTTCATAAAAAAATTTTTTACTAAATTTCTCTATCGATGTAGATATTTAAACAAAACTGGTACGAAAGCTAAACAAATGAAATTTTGTTGTTATTACAAGGCAATATCTGGCAGTTGCGTCTAGTGCTTGGTAGTTCTAGTGTTAGTAATACTTTTCTGAAATATTATATTGTCTCTTATGCAATATCTGTCTAATGTACAGTACCATTATGCATGTTTAACCCATTTGCATCATAATTTGTTGAACAATTACATTTTGATAGAATATTTTGTGCCAGTAGTGTTTATGCATTTGTAGGAAAATTGAAGATCACATTAATATCAATAAATCCCGATCGATATCTTTCAAAATATACGATATAAATTATCTTTCTTTGGGTCTAAATTTAAAGAAGAAGAAAAATATATTACCTACCTGTAGTAAGCTGTAATATCCAGAACATTGTTCAACAATTATAATTGTTTCAGGTGTGCCACGAAAAAATACGAGTGCTCTCTCACGAGGCCGGCGCGCAAGTGAAGCAGCACGGTCTGGACAACGATCTAGTCGAGAGGATCAAGAAGGATCCGTACTTCGCGCCGATCCTCGATCAACTGGAAAGTCTGCTCGATCCTTCGACATTCGTCGGTCGAGCTCCGGAGCAGGTGGTCGAATTTTTGGAAGAGGAGGTGTATCCCGTGCTCGAGAATTACAAAGGACAATTGGGCGGTCGCGTGGAGCTGAGCATTTAACATTCCAACGTTTCCAGAGAAACAACATATCTTCTAGGGGTATCCGCAGAGGACATTCTCGCAAAAGAAAAAAATAAAACGTGTGATAACGCGTTCGACGCTTCCATTGAAGTTTCATCGGTTTTAATCAGCGTAAAAGATAATGTAATTAGTACAGGATTATTTTATAAGCTTCACACAAACCAAAAAAAAAAGAGAAAATCTGAATAAACGAAAGAGATGTAGAGAGAGAGAGAGAGAGAGAGAAAAAAACGCACTGTTCTGCAGCCGCGTGCACGCTTTCTCGACACCTGAATTTTCTCGTGGTTTTTTCCGCAGCGTGACGATACTCCTTTTGCCATTTTTTTCTTTTGCTCACGTTTTCCGATCTACTTCTCGACAACGTAACTGCTGTGATAGCGGAATGCAGCGTAAGATGCAGTGTGTAAAGAACAGTGTGTGACAGTAGCACAGATGCGACGGAGCGCGGCGGTCTTAGGGGAAACGGTGATTACGGTATTTACAGGTGGGACGGACATTAAATGTCAGAGCGGGCAGAGAAAGTTCAGCAGAGACAGAAGGTAGAGCAGAATACTGAAAAAGAAAGACAGAGGCGTGAGAGCGGATCGTTTATTTGAAACACAGACGAGACACGGTGGCAGCTGCTTCTCTCGCGGCTGACATCATCTCATGACACACGTTCACTGTCGCCAATCATTTTCAATCGATCTGGCTCTCCGTTGAAAAAATATATTAGCTCTTCTTCGTAGTGAAGGCTCGTTTTTCAGTGAACGTGTTCGGTCATGGCTCAACCCTCATAAGTCCCTCAGAAACTGAAAGATCTACCACGATTTTCTCTTATTTGCGTTTTCTTTTTTCTCGTATTTGTGTTGATTGTGTTTTAAGAGAATTGTCAACGAGTACGGTCGATTAGCAACATAGTCATCGGGAGATAAAAAGAAGATTCGAGAAAGCGTGAGGAGCTCATGAGGGTCGAATGTGTCTCGCGTCTTTCGGATAGGCGAAGCAGCTGCCACGAGTTACAGAGTCACCTAAAAGTAAACGTTTCACCTGATACAGGAAACAATTGGCTGTTCGAGAATAGAAACAGTTATAGCACTTGAGAATCACAGCACGAGGGACAGAATAGACGGAGAGGGAGGGGGATTGTGTTCGCGTCGTTCATTTCGTAAGGCAGCGTTTGCTTTCCGAGTCGTGTAACGATAGACAGGGGAGACTAGACTAGAAAAGGAGAGAGAGATAGAGAAAGAAGAGAGGAAACTAGATAGAGAGAGAAAGAGAGCGCGGTTCTCTTGGTCGAGAGTGACACAAAGGACTTCCGTTTTCGCTGTTACGTAGAGCATTCTTTAGCGTGTGAAAGATTATGTACAAAATTCACGGAAATCGTAGCCGAGAGACAGTGTGAAAGGAGAGAGAAGAAAAGGGAAAAGAATGGAGTAGGTAGAAAAAAAGATTCGGAGCTGTAGATGAGAGATAAACAGTAGAATGCACAGGGAAATGCTTGTAGTCGAGAGAAGTGAAGCGTATGACTGATCGAGGAGTGAAGAAGAATTAGAATGAGAGAAGAGCGAGAGCCATTTTTAAGAGTAGCAGAGAGAAAGAGTATAAAATATATAAATTACAATGCACAGCATTATTAGAGCATTCAATTTTCTAATCGTATCGATAAGAAGACTAGAAGGAACGTCGGGATTTTTGGCGACGTGCGTTTGAAGAGGCGAGAGCGAAATTTGTAGTTTTAGAAGGAACATGAACAGAGAAGAAGAAGAAAAGATAGAAATTGTAGAGAGAAGGTGAAGAAGAGAAGCCGGAGAATGAGGATAGACAATTTTTACAAATATGTACAGAGTAAGACATGATTGAGAGGTCTGCACAAAGAATAGATGACAGATAGAAGATAGATATAAGAGATTGCAGAAACATTAAAGGTCAGCGAAAGAAAAGAGACATAGATATGAACGTAGGCGAAACATGTGTAGATCAGAAGTAGAATAGATGTAGAATAGAAGACTAGAGAATTGAAGGAAGAAGAGAGATAAAAATTTAAGAGAAAAGTTCCGAGAAAGTAGATGGAAAGAAAAGAATTTGAAAGAAGATTGTAAAGAGGAAAGATTGAGAAAAAAGTGGAAATTTGTTCGTTCTGAAAAAAATTTACAAAGAAAAAAATGTACAAAGAGAGTAAAAACGTACAGATAGAGAATAGAAAGAGAAAGAATGAAAAGACGAACACAACGATAGGTAAGAATAGTTTTAGAAGAAAGGTAAGCATAGAATTTGAAATAGAAGAAAGACAACTAGAATTAGAAATAGAAGAAAAAGAGGAAAAAACAGACGAATAAGATAATACAAGAAGCAATTGACAGGGAAACAGATTTAGAAAAAGAAAAATAAGAAACAGATAAATAAGATAATACCAGAAGCAATTGCCAGGGAAACAGAAAAATAAGAAACAGATAGATAAGATAATACCAGAAATAATTAATAGAGAAACAAGTTTAGAATTTGTGGAAGACGAAATACAGAAGAAATAAAGAGCATTTTAAACATGAAGAACATTATTATGTTTTAAACATAAAGTAGATTTTGAAAGGAAGTAGAAAGTGAAATTAATTAGAGTAGTCAAAAGATTGGCCTTACAAGAGCAGAAATAGGAAAAGGTAGAATGAGGAGAAAATTTTGAAAATAGAGTAGAAATCAAGACAAAGAGGAGACAACAGTAAAAGAAGAGTAGAATAACAGAAAGAGAGAAGACAAGAAAAGTCAGAACTGAGGAACAATTTATAAAGATAGTTCAGGAAAAGTTCCGAAGGATATCAGAAAAATATCAGAAAGAGATCAGAAAGAGATCAAAAAAAGGTCACAAAGAGATCAGAAAAAGATTAGAAAAAGTTTAGAAGGATATCAGAAAAAATCAGAAAGAAATCAGAAAGAGATCAGAAAGAGATCATAACAGAGGAGAAAGCTTTTTTGAAACAATAGTATCCACTTAAGATAGAATAAGAAAATAGCACCTAGAAGTGAAAATAATATACAATAATAACGCAATAAATTTCAGGTACTTTGATACAAGAGAGTACAAAAAAAAAAAACACAATGAAATTCTATTAGAAACTTCAGGAAGTAATAAAAGATGAAAAAGCAAGGAGGAGAAAGTTTGTCATAATGAAAAATACAGCAACATAAAGAAGAAGAAAGAGAGAGAGAGAGAGATAGCAAGCAGACTAGTCGTAGGAAGAATGTAATTACAGAGTCGCAAGAGAAAGTAAGAAATAAGAGACAAAAGTATGCGAGCAAAGAGAAGCTTAAGAATGTTGAGAAACACGAAGAAAGTGGATTTCCATCATCAAAATTCCAGTCTGTAAAAATATTTCGTCGAATCTTTTTATCGAATTTTGAGATCGTAATACTGACAGGTATTCAGAGAGATAGTATCCAAGTAATTGTAAATACGAAATTACTGGAAAGAAAGGAAAGAACTGAAGAGGCTTAGAAACTGAAAATCAAAGCGTAGAATAAGAATAAAGTTTAGAATTAGAGAGTAGAAGAAAATTTTGTAATACGAAGAAAATTTATACAGAGAAAGAGAAAGTTCCGAGAAAAGTATGGTACATGAAAGGTCAAGCATTTGTACACATTGTTTAGAATAAAAAGAGATATGTACAACAAAAGTAAAAGTCTGAGAAAAGTTAGAATAGCCGGAAGAAGAGTAGGAGAAGAGAAAACAGAAAAGAAGAAACGGAGAAATTCGTCGATTCCAAGTATAGGGTGGAATCGACTCGTCTCACAATTTCACTGAATCATTCTCACGCGATTTCACTGGAACAAACAAGATCATTGAGATTGTGAGACAGTCGGAAAAAGAAACCGAAGGGAAAAGGGCTATCACAGAGCGTTAGGTTCGTGGAGAAGGATAAAACCGCTCTGATCGATCGTTTTCCAATTCAGAATTCGTACAATTTCGCTAACAATCATTTCGAGCGATTCTGTTTGGCAAGTAGACGCCAAAAAAAAAAAGAAAAAGAAAATATAATAGATTCGCAGTTCCAGCAAATGTTGAACTCCGAGTTATTTCCGTTTTGCACTCTTCAGCATCAGGTCGATATCAGGTAACCATCATAAATATACCAAGATCGTCAGTAATCAGCCTTCGAACATTTCAACAATGTAACAGAAGATATCTCGCATAGACTATAGATCGCATTAAAATTCTGATTACTGAGGGCGAAGGCGTTTTGTCGAGAGTAGTTTTACGTTTACGTTGTATCCCGGTCGGCCATGGCGGATTTTAGCTTCGTCTCGAACGAGTTTTCCGATGGTAGCGATCAATTGTTTTCCGAGCCGTGTCTGATCTTGAGAAACAGCTTCCCACGGGGTCCAATGATCCGGTCTATTGTTTCTTGGCTATACGGTACCCAGAGAAGGTGACACCGTTCGTGATTTTTCCGGAATCGGCGAAAACGGCGAGGTGATCGCCAGCTTCGACTTCCAGCAAGATCAAATTGGCGCCGCCTCCGGGACCGGTGCTGACGACCGGTCGCCAACTATCGGAGTTGTTCAATTTCTTTTTCAGTGTCAGCTGTAGATCGGTGCTGCCATAACCGGCGAAACTGAACTGGTACAGGCCTGGACAATGAGTCGTGAAAATTCCAGTTTGCGCGACGTAACCCACGCCTTTGTCGACCAGCGTCTCAGAGAAGACCACTCTAGCAAGCTGATGGATAAACAATGTTGTTCACGAATTTATATTGAAATTTTACGATTTTATTATTCCGCTTCAATCGATTAAAAATATTATCCACACATTGAAAAGGTTCATTGTTCATTTAATATTGTATATTTTGCATCTTTTACCGTACAAACACAGTTAAAACAAAAATATATTTTTCAACACCATTTTCATACTAGAGTTTGTACTTCAATTTTAACACGTTTGCTACCAGCGTCACACATTTATGACAACCACTATTTTGTATTTCAAGTAAATAATTTTTTTCTGTCTAATTTAAAAATCGTGTCATTTGAGAAAATACAAAAATTTTTACGATATTGAATTGCAATAAGTACAACTTTTTCTTATTCATAAAATGTGCTAGGTCGGACAAAACTGAGATCAATTAGGTGTACGTCATTATTTAGAACTATAGCGTGTACCATTATATTCGGAGAATTTCTAATTTCTTTGTGATAATAGTTTTGTTCATATTTCATGAGACGATACGGTTACAATTATTGAAATGTTATGACTGTGTAGATTATTGTTAAAATAAACGCTGGTAGCGAACGTGTTGAACAGTAAATTTTTCATTGTATAGTATTTCGATGACGCTATTTAATATGACGTAATCGAAAAGAAAGCGATGTCTGAATTTTTTTTTGAAAAAGTATAATTAATTTTAAAAAATGGAAAACTCACATCGATAGAACCTTGGGTAGCCGAAAAAGCAACAACGCCAGCGCAATCGGCTGCAGTTGCCAACTTTAAGGATCCGACGGTGGTAATGCCGGGCGATGGGGGATCTGGTACTGCTGCCTCCGCCAAAATGGCTGCCATTAATAACAGCAGCGTCCACACCACCCTGAAATTAAAATTATTTCGTTGAAAAACAACAAATCTTCTATACAACAACACATCAAATCAGGAATCGAAAGAATTAGGTAGCCTGTTGATGGATTCTGCAGTGAATTCTGTATATATGTCACCGAGGCATGATCGATACATGTCGCGGATGACCCGTGTTTTGGACATATATCGAATAAACACTGTATATACCGTGGAACTTTTTCAAAAAATGTCACATTTTAGGTTCCGGTAAGGACAAATAAAGTTCTTGAGAGTAAAACATTTAGTTTAAATATCATTTACAGAATAGACAAATAAAAATGTATATAATACTGGAGATACTGGAAATTATTAATATTTTAAATTGGTATTGCGAGTTCGTTAAACATTTGTGTCTCTTATGGAATCTCTATTAATAAGTTAACTCCTTTTTATGGGACATTTATTAAACACGTTCTAAAATATCTATTTCATAAGAACATTTGTTAAAGAACTTCCCAAGTGTGACATTTGTTTTCTAAAAAAATACTATCCCTATAGAATTTTTTTAAAAACAAAAGATAGCTGTTGATTTCGATCCCTGTATAGAACTATACTATATTTGTATTTACTTATTCATAGTACAATCCTATAAAAAAAAAAAAAAAAAAATCGTAGTGAAATCAAACTTGTAAAAGTTCCACTTCGCTGAAATATTTAATACTAATCGTGCATGGCTTATAAGTGTCACTATTCTTATCGTTTCGCATTTTGTTTACCGCATATATCGGGGAACGTTTGCGATGGAAAGTTTCAATTCTTATCGCTTGTGCTACGTAATATAGTTATTATTTCCACGGTAATTCTATGACTCAGTGTAACAATTATTTTCATGGAAGTCCTAAAGTTTAGTGTAATGATCACTTTCATGAAAGTTCTAAAGATTAGTGTAACCATTATACTGCAGATTTTTGTGTAAAATAAAAAGTTTGTGCACCAGTAGCATTTCCTTAATAATTTTTATATATTAAAAATAATATATTAATACTCTCAAAGTCTTTTGACCTTCCCTCGTCTTAAATTGCACCTACTCATTTTATTTTTAAAAATTCTAAAAGTCTAAAATTCTTCAAAGTCCAAAATGGCCCTCCGGTATTATAAATGGTATTCCCGGATCATCGCGTCGCGTCGCAGTGACTGAAAGTGACCAATCCAGTCAACATACTGACACAGATAAAACAGAAAAATAAATCGGTGACTCGTTCTTGCGTAACGGCCCGAGAGTGGGCGTTCAAGTATTTTTATAATTTCATCTCGCTCATTTTTCCGTTCGGTTCGCGTTAAATCACCACTCTGACCATTCCCGGCAAAGTTCAGCCCGGTTACCGACTTTCACTGCTCGGGGCTACTTCTCCGTCTGGTTCTCCTTCTCCTTTTTTCCCCCCTCACGCCGCTTCGTTTGCTCGATCTTTCTTTCGGCCGAAAAGCTTTCATTTTCGGAGACACTTGTTCCCGTTTCCGAGTGAGATTTCTCGTCTTCGATAAAGTTGTCAGATCTCGCGAACTTGAAGGAGAAATTGCCCTTTCATAAAAACCATCCCGGAATCCACCATTTTGTAGCCGTCACTAGGCCGAGAATTCCGCGTATCTTTACATTTCATAATTGAAAATATTCAGCGAATAATATAATAGAATAATATAATAATATAATAGAACAATATAATAACTTTAAAACGAAACATTTCTTCCGACCTAAAATATTTCCCTTCTGTATATATTTTTTCGATTTTCAATTTTCAATTTACTCGTACAGCACTGAAATGTTTAGTAATTTATTAAATACAAACAAATTTAATCATGTAAAAAATATTTTGAAGCCTCTAGTGCCGCCTTACAGTCGCCATTCGAGTGCTACGGGATAATATAATAATATATAATATTTAGTGATATTTAGTTTTTTTTGGGGGGGGGGGGGGTGTCAGTTTTGTGAATTGCGAACTGCTAACGCGAATTCAAGTACAAGAACGCGAAAATTTCCATAAATCTGTGTGCAGTGAAAGTCGTGCTTAAGTATAAAAGAAAAGGGCGAGCACGAACACGTGTTTTCGTTAGCATCCATTATGCAGCAGGCTGGCTGGTATTTACGCGCGGCATTATGCCAATCCGTAGAAGCAAGATAAAAATTTTATCGGCACTAGTCTCGCTCTATTTATCGCACGGTCGCCGCGACGAAAGCAACAAAACAAAACAAAAAGAAAAAAACAAGTGTTTATTCTGTCAAGCGCGATCAGCCACGCCAATCAAGCTAAACTTTCTACTTCGAGTCCGGAGAAAGTGCGCCTCTTATCGTTCCGTTGCTTTTCATTTTTTCCCCGTTTCCTCGACTTTTGTTTGCTTCTCTTTGTTCAACGAGTTATCTAGGAACGTCATATTTTTGCGAAAAGAAAGTCCTTTCACCGTACTTTTCAATTTCATTTCGAGGTATAATACTTTCAGCTAGTTATAAATGGGACTGCTGCAGGTTCGTGACAAAACTGACAATGTATACTAAACTGTGGAGACATTAGAGCAATTTACGACCCGTCAAAATGACAGGTTTTAATACTTTTTATTTAATATTGTCGAGATTGTGAAGACACAGCCATGATGAATTATTCGACAAATTTATTTCTTTGGGTTAGCATTTTTAAGAAAATGGCTAAAAGTTTGGATAAACACATTCTTATTATCTTTATAAAATTATGTGACCTACAGTCACTTTTAGTGGCCAGTGCAAAAGCAAGAGCACATTTTTATTTCCGTTTCTTACAATTAATGTTTATTTTGCATAAAAATCTAGTTTATTTATGAAATAAATATGATATGTATAAATCGAGAACAAACTACTTTCTCTGATCCAGTCTATTCATTATTAGTGTAAGTTAAATGCTGCCAGATTTGTTTGTCAAATATTAACCCTTTGCACTCGAAGCTACTTTAGCTCCAAAACGAAACATTTCTTCCGACCTTGAATATTTTACTTGTATAAATTTGTTTTCATGTTATACATACAAGAATGATGCAATTTACTCATAAAATATTGAAATGTTTAGTAATCTACTAAATACAAACAAATTTAATAATGAAAAGAAAATTTTGAATAACGATACAGCAATTCTTAGTGGCGCCTTACAGCCGCCATTCGAGTACTAAGGGTTAAGAAAATGTCTTCCGTTTCGTAACGAGTGTCCTGTAGAATTTCCATTCAAGATGACGATATTCAGTGATGGAAGTGTTACTAATGTTCCCAACAGAGCAACCGAGGATCGAGATCTATGATAATCGAGAGAGATACTCGCTCCTGATTAATATAAGCGTGTCAATCGGCTGGTCTAAAGTTCAGAAATAACCAGGACGTTAAGAATAACCGGTGTAACGTACTTTTAACCCCTGAATCGCATTTCGTTGTGCAAGATAAAATCTGAAATCCTTTCACTTTCACGGGCTTCAAGGCGAGGATCTCACGTGTGACACGTTTCTGTCGCCCACGTTGGGAACAACGGTAGTAATCGTGACAATTCCTAATTATGAAATACGATTCGATAATGCCAATGCCCGTTCGACGAACAATCACATTATTTAGCCGTCAACCACTATCAAAATCTGTATCATTGCGTTCTCTTTATCTGTTTTCTAGAATTTGCTTTCAACGAATTAAACACTAAGTTTACGGAGCACTAAAAATAACTATTTTAAATTATAAAAATAACAAGAATGTGCTGCCCAAATTTTTAGCCATCTTTTTTAAATAACATATACCCAAAGAAATAAATTTGTTGAATAATTCCTCATAGATAAATCTTTAGAATCTCAATACTTATAAATTAAAAATATGAGAACCCGCCATTTTGACAGGTCCCGTAAACCCAGTGTTAAAGCACAATTTTTAGGTTAATTACCAAGCATAACTTTTAAAGAAATTATTCGAATTTAGTCTAAAGTGCTGTATACATTAGTTTGCTAAAACTAAACATGTCTTTTCTATTTAAACTATTACTTCGAACAACTGTTTCTTTTACATAAATTAAAATTAAAGTTCCTGATGCTATATAAACCTTGTTTAAAGCCACAAATAGTAATAATAAATGTTCCTGATACCTTTAAATCCAAATCTTTTCAGAAATTTGTATAGAAGTATTTATATTTAGATTTAAAATGACAAAACTGATTTTAGTAGAAATTTAATGTTTGCAGAAATCTGGTGTTTAATGCAATGATTTCTAAAAATAACACACTTTTTTTATATTCCCAAGTAAATTTAGCCTGCGAGGTGAAAAAGGCGAGGCCATTGTTGAATAACACAATCTAGCCGGAAGTACTTTTTATCGCCGTTCGTAAAAACAATCTTATACTGTCGTTGCAAAAACAATCTAGCCTTTGGCGTATATGAAAATATACGAACTGGGATTAGGGATCGAAATAAATAATCACAGTAATAATGATCTAATAGATCGCTGGATTATTTAACTAGGGAGCCTATCAATTCAGCCGGCACGATTTATAGACAATTAATGAGACGTGTAATTAACCATGGTCGCAAATATGCAATATATTATCCTCCAGAAATTAATTACCAGCGTTCAAATCGGCGGCGATCAGCTCGACCATAATTGTCTTACTCTCCAAAATATTCCACATTTCTTACATTGCGCGTCGCGCTTAATTACCCCGAACATAAATAATCCTGTTAATACGTAACCGATGAGTAATTTCCTGCTATTCATAACAACACGGTAATGTTGTATTAACCTTTTGCACTCGGCGAATTTTTCAATATAAAATTTTTCTTCCGTCCTACAATATTTTCATTTTATTCATACGAAGCTGATCCAATTTCTACATATAATATTTAAATGTTTAGTAATCTATTCAATTTTGTAATGTAAGAAATATTTTGTAATATTTTTTGCAATTTCTTTGAAATAATGCCACAACAATTTCTAGTGGTGCTTCAGAGTCACCACTCGGGTGCAAAGGGTTAAAATCGAGTTCGACATTTCGTTTTTCACAAATGACACCGGTGTCGAGGAATTAGCTATTAGCAATATAAGATCATTAAGTTGTCAGTGGATTCCTATAGTTGGTGCAGCTAACGATTGCTTGTTTGCCGAGTTGGGGAACTGCAAAAACCTGTTTGAATTTTATGCAGATTCGCGAGGAGCAAATGCGACTTGGGACGAATGCGCCGCGAGTGAATTTATCAAAGTTGATAAGCTTCGCGCAACGATTTACATAATACACCTCGAGATCACGTCCGATCGTAATGGTGTCCGCCTTATGCAACATCTGCATCCTAACGCGATATTCAGTGTGATCCACTTATCGCTGAATATCGTTTAACGAGATCGAGCCACGCGGCCCGCCATTGCGCGAAAGAAACCATTCGAATATTATTTTCTCGAGTATTATTCTCTCGTCTCTTTTTCTTGGATTCTTTTTAGAATCCAAAGTTGCACGAATCGTTTTTCACAGAATATCAACGAGTTCGTTATCATTGTATTGCGTTACTGCAGTTGGCATGCTATTACTCAGCGAGTTTGGGCACGAGGGCGCGCACGTCGGAGCATTTGCAATTGTTATTTGGACATTTGCAATTGTTATTCCGCGGACCTTGTAAACCCGCGCAGTTCAAGAATGGAGGGAAAGCATCTCAATTGCTAATATCGAATAATTACGTGGGGGAATAAGAACGGAGAATGTTTGAGAAATATATTGTTTAAACAGCGGGGAAGCTCGAACGTAATGCAACATTTATTCATAGTATTTTCATATTTACAGAGTTCACGATAATCCTAGCATAAAACTGAGAAGAGATAACTAACATAATTATCGTAATCGCTGTCAAGTAAACAACAGAAAAACATGACTCAGCGTCACCAACAAATAGCAGCAAATACATCAACAAATAGATGTAATTACAATGTAGATGTTATTACAACGAAAGAAGAGTTTCGGAATTAATTAGAATACGATTAAGAGGGTACTATGAACGAGCAAAATCGAACCTGTAAATGCATCAAACTTTTCTGAAAATTCATCGCTATAATTAACAAAAAATATCATCAAACTTGGTCAAATGAAACGAATCACTCTGACTCGGTCATTAAAGTAGATCTACACCGTCACTAAAAACTTTGGAACACGAAATAAAATATTCCCTAAGCGTTTCATCGAAAATACTATTTTGTCACGGTGATTAACACTAAACTAGAAGTAACTACTATACGTTGTCTTATAAAAATGGCGAGATTGAATTTATTCAGGTTTTGTGCGGTTCGTATTATAATACATCCTAAATATATTTATTTAATCATTTCACACGAAAGGACCTTTATAATTTCAGTAATTGTGAAATAAAAAATCTGGAACCGGTCATTTTGACCGGCGCTGGTAGGTTTAACCAGTTAACTGTGGAATTTAATTTTCAAAATCCCTCACGGCGTGGAATGAAAATCAAGCAATGACGAATATGTACGTCGAATGCAGGCCAAATGCCGCTATTATAAATTGTACGAAAAAAGGAAAGCAAAATGAGAAAGAATTACATTTTTATTCGATAAGAAATTAACAATTCATTAACCGCACCGCAATAGAATTTAAACAGTGTTCGATCGTAACGAAAATTATAATTACATGTTTCTTAGAAGATAAATCTTGCACAATTATCCACCTAGAACAATTTATAAGATTGACCAGAAAGTCCCTTCGGCTTTTTTGTAAATTTAACAAACGACGAAATTGCGTAGAAATATAAATGAATACAAGGGAAGAAAAATTGGAATAAAAATGGGATGTAATTGTGTTTCGTAAACATTTGACTATCTGGCCAAGCTGATAGAATTGTAGAAAACGGCGGAGTAGGCGTGATTAGACTACGATTAGGATGAAAATAGAATGCACGTAGACCGTTTAAAGGGACTCACATGATGGTAGAAAGTGGTGTGGCACTGGCGGACTTCCTGGCCGTGCTGGACAGCGGAGCTGTTCGATGTTCCAGGTAAGTTAAACCAGGTGAAGTCGACGTACGCCTTTATATTACCTTGGACGACCGAACCGCTTGGTCTTGACGCCACCTCCAGTCTTCACCTCCCTCGTTTCGTTCCGTTTCGTTCCTTTCCTTTCCTCGTGTCAAGTGCTGCTCGATGGCCCCCACTCTGCCGGCCATAGTTAAGGACAGCCGAGCAGATAGCGACAGCTGGATTACTGGCTGTTCTAGCCTCTGGCTTCTGATACGGTGTTAAACGGAGGCGGGGATAGAAATCCGTAGTTTCTGATACAGTATACAGCACACCTACCACGCTAATGAAAACCAACAGCGCCGGGAGAAATTTTCAATGATTAAATGGTACTCGAACGACGCGAAACCGTCGCACTCTGCGACCGTGCTGCGTCAACCACTGAGTTACTGACACAATTTATCTTATTATACTGCACTTTCCTTCGGAAAAACACCTTCCGTACCTATTTATAAAGATAATCGTATTTCTCATCCTAATTTTATCCCATTGCGTTCTGGTTTTATGGAAATTCCCACTACTAGTGACTCTAGATATTTGTCCTTGATTTCATCCCATTTTAATGTCAAAATAGCTTCTGAATTTTTCCTTCATAGTTATCGATGTTACAAAAATAGTTTATAATTTAATCTGATTTTAACGTTAGCGTCAAACTAGAGTGACTTCTAATTTTTTTTTCTTTTTGTATAATTTAATCTCGTTTTAACATTAGTCTCAAAGTAGGGTGACTCCTAATTATTTCGTTTACAATTATATTTTCAAAAAGCTCGCAAGAATTTCGTGGTTTATACTGCATAATCAACATTTGACAGACGTATTAAATGATAGCAGGCTCTAATAGCCGATCCATGGTAATTAATATTCTCAACGAGCTATCTCGAATGATACTTCGGGCGACAGAGTGGTATAGTCGAGTTGCGTCACGTGGATCATAGAATTATCAGTTAACACTGTTAACAGTCGCGGAAGTAATTTCCCGGCGAGCGTAAACGTCTTTGGTGCATGCATAATGAGCATAATATTTTTATTCCGTTGTTGAGGTGACTGTCACTGTCGCGCAACGCCGCCACTGACATTTTAATACGCTCTCGGGCTAATGATGTTGTATGCGTAATATCAGGAGTCTGCGAATACCTTATGATTATTTAGAAAACGTATCCTCTAAACATCGGGTGAATGGAAATGAATTTTCTCTTGTGGCACACAATGCCGCCGTTAGGGCCGAACATCTGATGGTAACCGGGACGTCGTGGATTAATTAATTGTGCGCGCAACGAATAAGTCAATTATCGACGAGAATATTTTATAAATTAACGAGCAGGGACCAATTATACGCCTCATTCTCATTTCTAAATACTCGTGTTTGTATTCCCCTGAATTGTAACATTATGCAATTTTATGTTCCACTGTACTATCTTTGATGTGCCCAGAGTTGTGCAGAATTAGAATTGAATTACTCCAGGAATTATAATTACAAAGTAATTGAATTACAATGTAATTCAATCATATTGTAATTTATAATTCAGACCTTCGTTCAATTAAATTACAATGTAATTCGTAATTGCAATTGGAGTACAATTATAAAATACTTTGCAACTAAACTACATCAATTACGAATTACGATGTAATCAAATTAAAATTAAAAATTGAAGATTGATAAAGTAATAGGTAATAAGAAGTTGAAAAATCCGTGTTTCAAACAGAAGGAATTTATTATTTATAAGTTTATAATATCTGAACAGAAGTAACTTCTGCGTTACAAATTAACGTTTTTTAAATTTCAAACGTAAATATAAAAAGCAGAGAAAGGAAACATGTCTCTACTTTACCTAGGTTACGGTATATATTAAAGGGAAAAAATAACGACAATCATCTAATGAGATTCATTAAACAAACATTAATATTATATGTAAGTAAAATGAAATACGTTATCTAATAACAAAAAACTGGAAAAAGGAACGTTGTTAGGTTACCACTAACTAATAATAGGATCACTTTGACGTATTACGAACAAGGACGAGGAAATTCTTCAAAGTTCTGGGCTATACATAATTTGGAGAGCTGTATTTCAATTACACATCTGATTAAAATAATTAGTAATTGAATTAATTGAAAGGTTTGAATTATGTAATTCAGTTACGACGCAGTTGAATTACTATATAATTGAAATACAATGTAATTCAATTGTGCAATTAGTTGTATATGCAATATTTACTATTTTCATTTTGGATTGGATGCAAAACCAATGCCGTTAGCGATTCAACAAATGGCAGAAAACTGGTGGAAAATATTGATTGGTTTAATAATAACTTTCACTTTGACTTTCGGTTCGTGTTGTTTCGATTATATCTAGCCGCTCCTCGGGTCCATATTACGTTCACTAGTTGCACACCTTTTCTATAGAACTTTCGATTTTTAAAGCGGCACACTTTCAAACAGAATATTTATCAATAATTCCTAAAACAGGTATTATTAAACTCGTCCTAGAAAAATAACAGGCTTCATTACTTCTAATAAAATCATTTTGTAAATAAAATGTGTTTCATTACTTTTTGATTTAACGCACCGAGCACGGAAACTGAACGGTATCTTACAAAATTGAATTAATTTACATATTATGTAGATAAAATTTATTCAATTTCCCCAACAATTTCAGCAACCGTGAAGTAAAAAACCTGAAACCAGTTGTTCGACCTGCGACGGCGGGATTAGTGTTAAAAAAGGTCGAGCTATGCCGGCAATAAAATTGATCGCAAGAAAACTCGCAACAGAAAATTACCGGAGCGTTCGCCGGTAATCAATTTGGAAATAATTGAATAATGGCTTCTCTGATATAATACCATCCAGTAGAAATATTTCGTTTCCTTACAGCTGAGATTATGCCTCGCTCTATCTCGTCAAACAACTGCTCTTTCCCTGGGGGAATGTACAAGTTTTACGCAATCCATGAATTAAACTGGAAAGAACCCGAAACGACACATGAAAGTATAAAGTCATAATTGCTGGTATCATGCGGTCAGTAGTTCGTGTAAGAACCGACCATTAGAGGAAATTCTACAGATCAAATGTCCATTGTCTCTTCCTTCTTCCTTTCTTTCAAATTCCTGTTTCTTTTCATTCGAGTAATCAGACATTTCCATCCTACACAAATTATACTGTATCCCAACCTATACATATAGGTTACATATAGATACATATAGATACATATAGATACATATAGGATATGACATCCATCAAATCTACTGAAATTGTGTGTATGTAATATTAAGGAAGTGTAAAAATATGTAAAAGTTCACGGATATACTGATTACTAGATGTTTATGCATTATTTTTGTTTAGTTACTGTAAAACGTTTCATTTCTTGAGGACGTTATAAACGTAACATACTTTGTTTATTTGAAGTCTAAAGCAAAAATTGTGAAGGAGGGTAAGGGACCCAATTACTGTGCTTAAATCAACTATAATTATTTTTAAAGCATAATGAATATGAAAAAAAGAGATATTCAATTTTTCTAATAACTCGATTTTCTCTTTTTTGAATATCTGTATTTTTTAAATTTAATATCTCTTTTTCAATATTCATTATGCTTTAAAAATAAGTATGCCCCCACATAATAAGTGCCCCCACAGTAACTGGGTCCCCTACCCTGTTACCTCAGACTCCTTTATGCAACTATTTCTAAAGATCGTGTAATGGTTGAGCAAAAATATTAAAACCACTGACAAAGTGGTGAATTATGAACTGACAAAGGAAATAAATTTCTGTTTAACTGCTCCGTAAATTACGCAGAGGATTGCCCATTAAGTTATTAAAAAATAATTACACTTGAGACACGTTATGTCGAAGTAAAAAGTAAACGTACTTTCTGTTATCCAAGCTGGTTCTGTGTTATGTGTCGTTTTCTTATGAAAATGTATCAGTGGGTCACCGGAGACAGAGTTTACTTCCAGTGACCTCCATTTTGGCTCCTCTTTCATCCTCCATTTACTTCTCCGGTAATGAAACACGTCTTCAAATGTACACTTTGCTCAAATTGAGAACCATAACTTATAAAAATAACCATACGAAACAATTCTATTAGCTCTCTATCGAAGTAGAATAAATTTATTCATAGCTATGTTATTTCACGTGCATAGTAGGAGAAATCAAATAGTTATGGTACGTTAATTTTTATTTTAATTGTTATATACGGATCATCGTCGACATTTTTCTGTGCTCGTTAAAATTTTACAAACTAGCTGTGAATAGTGAAAATAATGCGGTTAAGCACGATCGCAGCTTCTGCTGGCAATAGTCATCGCGAGAAACTCTTTCCCATAACGTTTGTGGTCTACGGAATCGCACTTTCTACACCCATGATTTACTATTATCATTCACTCGCTTGTACTTTTAATTGGGAAAAGCATTCGATGAGCAATACCAGCGATTGTATACTGATAATTCCTATCGTCGGTTCATAAACCGAATCTAGCACGTGTAAAGTAAACTAACCGCGATTTGGGTGAACGCACTATAAAAACCAAAGTTATAGTAGCATACTTGAATCAACTTTCGACTTATGCAGTACGAAACTGTTTAACGTATTTCATCATCCGTCAGTGTTCCTAAATAGATCACGAGATAAGAATTATCTAAGTTTAAAGACGACATTGTGTCCTGATTTCAGTTTTCTTAATTTTGTGTAGCATGTAAGTTAATTAAAATACGTTAAGAATAACGTAAGAATTGTATCGAAAATATGTATTTTACAATTTTAAACCCAATAAATTAATCAGTGAACTGCGGATTTCGTGCGTTTATGACAAAATTGGAAAGACATTGGAAGGATTTTCAAGGACTTTTCAGTATCTTGAAAGCGACTTGGACAATATTTATTTTGCATAAAAATATGCAGCCTATTAATTATTATTGCTGTTATGAAACTGTTTGTGAAATGAAGACATGAACATACTACAACGGAAATTTTATTTTAGTATCGTTATAATATAATCAAATCTGTACTTACCGATGTATATAAAAGTGGATTACCTTATTAACTAATACAGTTGAGTTACCTCAATTTATCCAATAAGATTACTTCAGAATTGGCACGGAAATGAAGTTAGATATTAGAAAATTTGCATAGTCCACTTACCGTCAATTTAATTCGCCGTTTCACGCAGCCGATTTATCAACCGTCCCCATTAATAATTTCTCTGGAGTAGCTATCGGGATTAAGTGAACGTCTTCATCATTAAATGGAAAGTCACCACGCCTCGGCTATATGGAACAAACGAAAGTTTAGCTTGAGGCGCTGTGATAAAACGACAAACGCGTTTTGTTCGATTCCGCCGGCGAGAACATATTTGCAACATACATCATAAAAGTAAACTACACCGTATTATTTTTGTACAGTTTCATGTTTATTATTCTAGACTCGTAACATTACATTAAGTAACCGCGATAAAATGGCACGATTATCGAAGCTCCGACCTAAGTTTGTGCGAGAGAAACTTACGTGTAAAGAAGTTGTCGCGAAAAGGGTGTTCGTTACAAAAAAAAAAAGAAAAGAGAAAAGAAAATAGAAAAGGGTTTGAAAAGGGCAGACCTTAAACGCTACTAGTAACAAGCGGCATAAATAAATAATCGTTGCATCGTGGGAAGAAGCGAGAGGGGATTGGTAGGAACAAAGATGAACACGGAATAAAGGCAAGCTTGTGTAGCGCATAAACAACATTAAAATCAGCTGCCCGCGCGCGGCAGGGTATGCAAGAAACCCGGAAAAGAAAGTAGACGAATTCAGGGGGTATATTGGTTATGCAAACTGCGTTACCGATTGTGCGTCGATACCGATGCACATACCTTGGAAATATTTACAAAAAATCGCCAATGTCTCTTGGACAACGATCACAACAATTTCTGTCCGAACAGCAGATCAACAAATACCGGTCATCGGAATAACAGCTAGGATCAGCTTAACCCTTTGCACTCGAAGTTATTTTAACTCCAAAACGAAACATTTCTTCCGAGCTAGAATATTTCCCTTCTATATATTAGATAAGTTCGTGCCGTTTACTCTAGTACCATTTAAATTCTAAAAATAAAATATGTAATCACCCTTTCATTCCACAACCTCTTCTGACCTTTTTGGCGAAGACATCATAAAAGCCGTCACTATAAAATTTCTGCGGTTTTTCATTAAAATACTTTTCAATGGTGAATAATATAAACATATCCACGGCACGAACTTATGGGACGACCTAATATATATTTTTCATGTTATACATACAAAAATGGTGCAATTTACTCGTAAAATACTGAAGTGTTTAGTGACTTATTAACACTTTGACTGCCGAACTAGAAACCTCAAAAATTCCATAAAATCAAAGTAAGTTACTTAATGAAATAAAAATTGAAAATAATTAAATGTACGATATTGAGTAGTACTCCAACTTTCTTGCATTTTACAGACCCTAATCAAATTTGGTGCAATCAATATATTAACGTAAAAATTCATTTTAAAACCTGGACAAATAATTCCGTCACCCACATATGGGTTTCATGGCAGTCAACGTATTAAATAGAAACAAATTTAATAATGTAAAAAATATTTTCAATAATGATACAGCAATTTTTAGTGGCGCCTTACAGTCGCCATTCGAGTGCCAAGGGTTAAAAATCATTTTTCCACTTGAGAAATAATATTTCGATTTTGTTTCTTCTTCCGTCGAGGTTGTCCTCTTGGTTGATTCTTCTTTGTTTTGTTTTCTTTGTTGAAACAGGAATTAGAGTGTCGGTATTTACAAATTTCGAAGAACAGGGGACGTACAGTTATTTACAATGTTTCCCGGCGACATCGAATCGCGCAGGCCATCGAGTTCCTACGATTTGGATCGGTGAGCACAGCTTGACTTTCACCTCTCGGACAGTGTGCTTTCGCGTTCCCGTACCTCGATCGCCTTGGATCTTTCTTCTTCTTTGTCTTGATCCTCGTCACCTCCGGAAAGCACTTTGTTATACCCGTTCCGCGGCTCCCGGTGGTATGCGAAGAAATTAAGCGTAAACCGTTATATGCCTCGTTATAATTAAACGTTACCTCAACGCCTCATTGTTTTGTCATTGTGCACCTTTATGCAAATCTGAATCTCTCTCTCTCTCTCTCTCGTCGCTCTTTCGGTAATCGAGACTAATTGCCAACGCCGAACCTTCCGTAGCAGATAAATTCGATTACATGATAATGAAAACTTCGATAAACTAATGACGCACTCGCGTGCCTTATCAATCTGCATAAATTCCGCGAACCACTTATCGCGTTGCCCATCTGTAGAATTTAATAGGTCACGGCGAGCTGCTGAATAAATTAAACAATGCGAGCCAAAAATATTAATCGAATCTGTTTAGAGAAAGGAAGTAAGACTACCGTTACTTCATTGTCATTTTTTAGAGAAACAGTATGTTGCAATTTATCAAAATTGCATTGCGGAAATTAAATAGTGCGAGCCAAAAATATTAATCGAATCTGTTTTGAGAAAGGAAGACTACCGTTACTTCATTGTTATTTTTTAGAGAAACACTACGTTCCAATTTATCAAAATATATTCTTTGCAGTAGTATCACGATCGTCTTTTCTCTTCTAGATTGCCGAAACTTCCGGCTCGCTATAGTGCTTCCAAAAATTTTTCAAATTTAAACCTAGATATTCTCAGTTCACAATTTGCATTCTGAAGTCAAAACGATCAATAAATAAGTGAGAAGTAGATCGTCCTGTACGTTTTCAAAATACAGACTTCGATATCGTTCCAAAAAATTTTCCAAAATTCGCTTTAACACAAAACAATGTAATAAATAAACGAAAACTAGTTCGTTCTGTACACTAGCAAAACGAGAACAGAGGTTGTCAAATACGTTTACGCCCAAATCTCCGATACAGTGATCTCTCGATATATGTCGCCAAGACTTGCATGATAAATGTCGCGGAGTTACTAACGCGGAGTATACCCCGAGAGTGGCCGCGAAGCCCGAGGAGTGCAAACGTAACACGGCTCGGTTACGTCTCCTGTACGATACATGTCGCTGGCAAGGCCCGTGTTGTTGACATGTATCGAGAATTCCCTGTATTCGCAAAGTGCGATCCTCGTTAGAGTATTCAAAGAAAGTGCTGATAAGAATAAAAAAAAAATTGCCGCAGTATTCGAGATCGATCAGCTATCCGTTGACAGGAGACCATCTAAACTAACAGGTTGTCGTCCTGGCAAGCGGGCCCCATGCTGGGCCAGTTGCAGGCCCCGGCGCCATTGTCGAACGTCAGATGAACAGGACAATTGAACACGTGAAGCGTGAACTTCTTCTTCCAGTCATCCCAGTGGCAAGCGTAGAACTTGTTGCAGAAGTTGGGGTGTCGGAAGAGCCCAGGTCTGGCGCAATTGGTAGCACCTTCGAGGACCTCCTCGGAGTCTCGGAGTCCTCCAGGTCCGTAACGATCGAAGGAAGCGCCTTTCCCGACGGAATTCGTGGTGGATGCAGCGTTGCTCAAGCTCTTTCCGGATCTGAAGTTAGCGCTGAAGCCATGACTCGCGGAGGGACTTGGCGGGATGCTGCCGCGAAGTCCTGCGTGCACGGAAGGGGTGACACTTGGTAGATAGGTGGATAAAGGTGGACCTTCAATTCGAGAACCTGTAGAGCTGAAGTCAGGAGCAGGAGCAGGCGTCTCCAGAGGCCAGATCTTGGTAGGTCCCTGGTAGGTCGTGTAGTCACCGTCCTCGTAGGAACCATCCTTATCAAGGTCTACGTAGATGTCGGAGTCATCGTAATTCGCTAGATCTACCTTGCCCTTGGATGAGTCGATCAGCTTGGAGCCTGGACCTCCCAGGTTAGAGAAAGGATCGCCCTTGCAGGTGCACTCAGCCCCTAGCTTGCCCAGGAGAAGAGGATGCAGATCGCTCCACTTCACGATCACCTTGGCCTTTCCAACGGCAGTGGATTTGGCAGTGGTTTCGTAGGAAACGACGGAGGTGGGCCTCGTGTATCCACCGAAGAACGACGACTGCGTCTTTCCGAATGGAGCCGGGGTTGAGCCGTAACTCGGTCCTGATGATGAGAAGGATGAGGTCTGTGTTCTGGAGGTGTCTCCTCCAAATACTCCTGGCGTATACACGTCGTACTGACTGGGAACGTATTTGGTGGTGCCCCTGTTGTAATTCGTCACCAGCTTGTCAACTTCGTTCCTCGAGATCTCCACTTTTGTTGGGGAGCCTCCGGTTGGCGGGGTCGGCGTCGACTGTTGATAGGTGATGTCAGGGAAAGGCTTTCCGTAGGTTACGCCAATGCCCGAGTCGCTTGGCAGGTACTGAGTCTGTGGGTACAAATATTTTTAGAATACAACTCTGATTGTTTATCTAATAACTAGTACGTTAATCCATAAAAGGAGCACGTTTCTGAAGATCTTATGGACGCTATGACGAGATCCTTGTAACTCTTAATACAACTAGTCAATAACTGGCTACTGAAAATTAAAATTTTGATAGAATCTTTGCAACCCTGGGTTAAAATGATCAAGGGTTCAATGTAGATCTGTGCCCCCACTCGGTGGTGGACGTTGGGTGGGAGGGCGCGAGGGACACCCTTCGCCAATTGGAGCCCCCGGGAGAGAGGGGTGGAGAGGGTTCTACGCGGGGGTTCTCCGCGTCGCACTGTGCCCTCACCAGGGGAGGCGGCGGATTCGGGGGCTTGGGGTGTGAGCTGACCTCGGTCGTCGGAGGGGGGCATAGCTCTTCCTCCGCCCGGGGTCTTGTAGAGTACTCAGTGGGGGAGGCTAACCCTCTCCCCCAGGTAGTATGATAGCTGGAAGGTGTCCTGTTGAGTACTCGCGTGATCCAGGCACCTCCCTTTTAGTTTAGGTGGGCGTGAGTTTTTAGTGTGTAGTCTCCGGGGACAGTCCCCAGGGGATAGTCCCACATAACCTCGGCTTCCCCCAGGGAGGGGGGAATGTAGATGGTAAGGTTCAATGTAGATCTTACCTGTGGCCTTCGAGAGTCCGAAAAACCGGAAGAGGTCACCCTTTGTCCGAATGAGCTCTTCGAATCATAATACTCCGAACCCGAAGACGTGGAGGACCCATAATTGATCTGGAAAGTTACATTGAAGAATAAGTCTCAGGATCAAGTGTTAATTCATGTGATGGAAAATGAGTCTTACTTCTGGTTGCTCAGTCACAGTGACGGGTGGTCCAAATGGTCTAGGTTTCGAGATCGTGTACGTGGACGTCACTCCAAATATAGACGGTTGAGTCGTGCTCGAGACATAACCGTTTTGCACGTTCCCACCTTCATGGAAGGTTCTTCTGCCATGATCAAATTGTGTCTGACTGGATACGGATCCAGTTTGAATGCCTCCGTCGAACTGATTCCTGGTCACCGTGACCGTAGGAATCGGTGTTGAGGACACGACAGTCTGGTAGCCAGTGTCGATCACTGGTCGGACTGTCGTTGACACAACGGGGATCTTAGCGGCATCGAAAAGTGTCGTCTTATAACCATCCAGAGATCCAGTTGTGTAGACTATAGGCGTAGACGTTGGTACCGGCCCGCGCGTGAATCCACTGGGAACTTTCCCTTGGTAGTATCCCTCGGTAGAGCCAGTGTACGTGTTTTCGAATCCAGGTGATACGGTAGATCCGAATAGTTTAGGCGAGTTGTACACTTCGACGTTCAGGAACGGCGTTGGCGTCGTTGCTGTGAGGATATCGCCTTCGGTCGATGACAGCACAGGCTTTCTGATACCGGTTTCGAAGGGGATACTAGGTTTGGGGTAGGTGTAGCCAGTCTTAGCCGGTTCCAAAGTAATTTTAGATGTGTCGACATGGTTCACGTCTTGTGATTGAGTGCTTTGGTAGATGCTGCTCTCGGTGGATGATTTTGTGAATCCTGCTACATTTCCGTCGAACGCTTTTTCGCCTATGGCATCGGGTTTAAGCGTGGGACGTGTTTGTCCCGTGCTGATCACATAGGTACCACGACCGCCTAACGTGGCAGTTGTGATTCCTGTCTTGGTGGGTCCTGTTTTGGTGAAACCAGTTGAGACTGGCTGGCCAGATCTATCAGTCGGGTATCCAGGAATAAGAGTGTCAGGAGGAATGACACCACCAGTAGGTCTGTAGTCCGGAATGTCATTCTCTGTGTACTTGGTAGTTACGTCGCCGTTATTGAACTTTATGGTGCCACGGCCTCCGTTATCATGGTACTCGTTTATTTTGTAACCGGTGGCCGGAGTAGTGCTCACTCCAATCTTCGTTCCATAAGTGGGAGTCAGAGTAACGCCACCTTGAGAGTAGCCCGAGTCGGTGAAGATGTGAACTCCAGTGGAACCGACAACTGTTCCCTGGTCAACTGATCCGTGGTGGAACACTCCAGGTGCGGTTGGTCCTGTGAGGACAATTCCAGGTGCCGTTTGTCCTGTGAGGGAAATTCCAGGTGCTGTTTGCCCTGTAAGGACAATTCCAGGGCTAGGCTGTCCTTTCACGATTGTTCCAGGCGCGGGTGTTCCGGTCAAGATGACACCCGGCGCGGGAGTTCCATATACTGCAGTGCCAGGGCTACCAGAGCCAGTGTACACGGTCTTCACTCCTCCACTGACCACGTAGCCAGGTGTACCCGTGCCAGTTTTAACGTATCCCGGCTGTACACCTCCAGTCACTATGGTACCTTGATCAACGGATCCTGAAATGACCGCGCCAGGAGTTTCTCCGTAAGTGATCACGGTTCCAGGAGAAGAGTCTCCTGTGATAACTGATCCTGGAATATTATTTCCGGTTATGATAGTTCCTGGAGATCCTGTAACGCCATAACCAACGGATGGTTTGCCAACTCCGTGGTACGTGGTTCCAATCGAGGGCACTTGACTTCCTCCGAAAGTTACGTTCAACCCGCCTGTACTTCCAGAACCATAATGACCGCCGGTATATCCACTGCCACCTTGGTAAGTTGTTTTCCCATCGCTAATAACGCCTTGATCGTATCCTTGACCACCAGTGGTACCGAAATATGTTGTTGTCACTCCTTTTTGTCCTGGGAATACGTCAGCAGATCCTCCATGACCAGTGTAAATCTGACCTGGCAATGTCGCTGTGCTGATACAGTTGGTAACACAATTGACAGTGGGTGTGTAAGGTTTCTGTACGTATGTGGTTCCAGCTGCAAATAAAACGTTCAATCACGTTAGTCCGTATGCATTTATTGGGAGTCAATACGAAAAATGTAATTTTGTGAAACAAATAAAATATCAGATCTCCCAGGTTTCACCGGAAGTACTTACATGTATGTCCTTGAACTCCACCAGTGTATTCTATTCCCGCGCCTATTGTACCCGAAGAATCATAGACCCCTGTCTGCGGACGAGTACCATAAATAATGGTATGGCCAGTTCCAGTTTGAGAGCCACCTAAATTGGATCCGGTGTATTGAGTTCCCGGTACCGAGAACTGAACGTTGGAGGAACCGGTCTGGCCACCTTTGATTCCTGAAGTTGTGTAACCTCCTGTCGAGTATCCTGTTCCGATTCCGCCAGCCTGAACTCCACCTTCATATCCTCCAGCTGTGGTGCCTACGTAACCAACTCCAGCATGACCACCACTCGTTGATCCATCATATCCTCCACTAGTGACCACTCCTCCAGTTCCCACACCACTAGATCCTTCATATCCTGCAGTACTAGATCCACCATGGACAATGGTTGTCGATCCAGCATATCCTCCAGCAGTGATTCCTGCAGCTCCTCCACCAATAGTTCCTTCGTATCCTCCAACTCCAGATCCACTATGGGCAGTACCTTTTGATCCACCATATCCTCCACTAGTGACCCCTCCAGTTCCTACGCCACTAGATCCTTCATATCCTGCAGTACTAGATCCACCATGGACAATGGTTGTCGAACCAGCATATCCTCCAGCAGTGATTCCACCAGCTCCTCCACCAATAGTTCCTTCGTATCCTCCAACACCAGATCCACCATGGACAGTACCCTTTGATCCACCATATCCTCCAATAGTGACCCCTCCAGTTCCTACGCCACTAGATCCTTCATATCCTCCAGTACTAGATCCACCATGGACAATGGTTGTCGATCCAGCATATCCTCCA